>PITA01004037.1:0-96555 GCA_004023965.1 Spilogale gracilis
TGGGGGCTGCTTAAGAAGGAAAGAGCTTGTGGCCCTGGTGGGCGTCCCCAAAGGCTTCACAGTGTCTGTGTCTGTGTCACCAAGTGCAGCCCCCACCCCACTCCCCTTTTCCCCAGCTCCCCTCCTCCGCCCCCATCCTGCCATTTGGGATGAGAAAAACCCCCTTGTTTGGGGTCTTTGCAATAATTATGAAAGCCTTTTATTTTTCTTTTTAAGAATTCATCTTCGCATTCCAGAGGGGGCATTGATCACCCCGTGCCCGGGCTGCAGACATGTCCCTCCTTCAGATCCTCCTGCCCAGAAAGGCGGCCTTGTCAGACACATGAAACCGGCCCCTCTGGACATTTGGACAAGGCGCAGCCCTTGGGCTGAGCACGAGGCCGTTCTGAATGCCACAGACAGCTGAAGGAGAGCCCTTGTTCCTGGTCCAAATGGCCCTGCTAAATGGATGCAGCTGAGCGCAGTGGGGATAGTGTGGGGAGGGGCTCCTCCCCCTCACCCGTGGGGCCATGTGAAAAGCAATGGGCAACCGGAAGCAGGTAACTGTGGTTTTCCTCTGCCCAGCACCCTCATCTTCTAGAGACAGAACCTTTCTCTCTGGTGGCCAGCTAACTCCCCTAAAGGGTCTGAGCCAGCCACCACTTCCTGCCATCCCGCCCCCACCCACGAGACTCTGACCCAACCCTGGCCAGCCAGTCAGCACACTCCAGGGTCCGGACAAGGTCATTGCATGTTGGACACAAGCTTGCTCAATCAAGACCCCTCTGTAGGGTAGCTGCCATCTTGCCCACCATGCGGCTTGAAGCTGGCTAAGAAATGGAGCCACAGAGCCCTACAATTATTGTTTGATCCCTTCTGTCTGAAGCTATTGGCTGGACACTTCCATCCCCGACAGCGATAAATTCTACTTCTTGCTCCAGCTCGTTTGGTTTGGGTTTCTGCCATTTGGTCCCCCAAAGAGACGGATTTATACCTCCTCGAACAAGTATCAAGTCCTTAGCCTGGCATTCGAGGCCCTCCGTGACCTAGCCATATCATAGCCACCCTGGGTCCCCATGGGCAGCTCTCGTCTTCACTTAAGCTGAAAGCCAGCAGCTTGGGGAGTGTGAACCCAAGCCAGAACCCTGATGCGTGGGGGCCAGGGTCCCAGTTAAGGATTGAGGTGACCACTCAGCTTCTCTGACATTTCCCACTGAATCTCCCTCCCCAAACTCTAACCATTTCGCCAGCTGTCCCATCCAGTGTGCAAAAACGTGTGTGTGCATGTGTGCACACAACCAGACACAAAATCCACCACGATGGACACATTCCCTTTGCCCTCCTTCCCCTCTATGTTCTTCCCCAAATCATTTTCTACCTCACACCCTCCATCTCTCCTGCTCATCCCCTAATGACCGCACTTGCTGAGAACACTCCAGGGAGCCTACTTGATGTCACTCTTTACTCTTTACAGTACTTCCGGGACCATTCGATCATGGCCATTTTACAGAAGAGGAAACTGATGCGCAGAGAGCTCATTAAGTTGCCCCAAACCACACCCCAGAGCTGTGACTTGAACTGGGTCTGAGGAGACACCAACACCCCATGACCTCCCACTGCAGTCAAATTGTTTCCAACATAGTCCGCAACGGAAAATACTGCCTCTCGTGGTTAACCATTCCGAACGGTTCTGCAAAAGCTTTGGCTCTCGTCCCCTACCTGGACCGCGAGGCCCACAAGCACAGAGACTCTGTTCTCTCTCTCTGCTTTAGGCCCCGTCTTCCTCCAGGGCTGGAATTATCCAGGCCCTCAATCGATAGTGATTAAATTGAATATCATAAGATGCACGGAAGTAAGCCATGCGGCCAGGAGGGCAGCAAATCTTCTTAAAATAGCTAGCTGTGGGACATGTTACTTATCATCTCTGGTCTATAAAAGGGAAATAATAGTAGTACCTACTTCATAGGCTTGTTGTCAGGTCCAAATGGGGAAAAAAATGACATAGCTGGCATACAGTAAGTGCTCAATAAATATTAGATAATATTCTTGTTGTTATTATTCCCACCCAATGGTCCAAGCTCGAAGCAGGGTTAATTCCTTTTACTCCGTGACAGCTCTGCCAATTGCTTTATCCAATGAGGGAATCATCCAAGAAGACAGAACTATAGAGCCCCGTGAGGGTCTCTGGGACTTGGGGACCGGGGAGGGGGGGGCTATCGGGGCAGGCTTGGAGCTGCTTTTCAGGTCTCCTGCAAAGGCACTGTTCTCCTGTGACTCTCCGAGGAGAGAGGGAGGGCTGAGTGAGCCCTTTTGTGTCTCACACGCTGTCATGAAGGTCACTGTAATGCGACCACGCAACTGAGCTCGTGCCCAACAAAAGCGGTGCCCGGGATCGGCCGTGGACCCGACTCCGGCTTCCTGCAGGTCACCAAGCGCAGCTCTGCTTCGTGCCTGAATGCCAGAACCATTTAATGATTTTAAAAGATCGAGATCAATGGCTTCAGCAATTTCTGGGAAGCAGTAACTCAGCGAGCTGTGGAAGGTTCTCAATTTGCTGTCTCCAGCCTGGCCCCGTGGCAGGATTTATGCTGAATGGGCTCCGCGAGGCAAATCTATCCCGGGATGGGGCCCCGTCCAATCACCCCGCCCAGGAAACGCTGGCATACTGACATCAGCCTCACGGTTGCCAAGTCTCCCTTGCTCTGAGGGGCACGCTCTCATTTCACATTAATTAGAAGGCCATTTTCCAAGCATTTCCATCCCATAATGAAGGGCTTTCTGCAGTGCCTTGGTGAAATATTAAAACATCTGACTTGGAATCTTAAAAAAAAAATACATCTTGCCTGCTCAGTCTGTATATTGTATAACCCTCCGTATACCAGGGAGAAGGGGGATGAGTTCAGTGGCAAGGAAGGCTTGTCCCAAGTGCTGCTGTGGGGGCCGGTGGGGGGGTGTGGAGAATGACCACACAACGGCCATCACCAGGGACCGCTGTGCTGTTTTCTGTTTACCCCGACTTCTATCCGCCTCTGACAGGGAGGTGGGGAGCAGGAGGGAGGAAGGGACCAGCGGCTAAGGAATACCTTCTAAGAGTCCAGAAATGGTAGGTTTTCGTGATAGGCGGGGACATGGGGGCTCCCGGGGAGCTCCTCCTCTGACTTTCAGCCCCTGGTCTAGTCCCCTCCCACTCTGACCCTGCGCCTGACGCCCAGGGGGCCTAAGTAAGAGTGACGCGCGCAGAGGATAGACAACCACACGCTGGTCCAGTGAAGCACTCACTCTTGGGCTTCAGCCACCACATAAAGGGGCCCGAGTTAGCCACGTCGAGAGGCCAAGTGGAGAGAGGCCCCAGCCTCCCGGCCAACCCGGCTCAAAGAGTCACATGTGAAAGAAGCCTCCACAGACATTCCAGTCCCATCTGCCACTGGACTTCAGCCGCAGGAAATAGTCCAAGGAAGGCCAGCAGAAGATCCAGCCAGCAGAGCCCTAGACAATCCAGGGACTCGTGAAAAAGAATAAAATCGGTTTCATTTCAAGCCAACAGGTTTCGGGGTACCATGTCACTCCGCAATGAAGAACGAAAACGTCCCGTTATTCTCAAGTCCCCACTTCTTGGTCATCCCTAATGAGAGCTTCCCAAATGTCTCTCATTAGTTGCCCCACACCCTCCATGGGCTCTCGCTCTTCACTAACCACGACCCTCCTGCTACTGTCTGGGGCATTCCTCTCTCCTCCTCAGCAGAAGTCAGGTTTCTGGTAAACCACAACCTCTAGATTTCTCACACAGTAAATCTTGATTATCAGACGCTTCACTCAGTCATGGCCCTTTACTGTAATAGCAAACCCGAGCTCTGGGGTTATAAGAATGTAAAAGAAAATCTCCAATGTCCTGTCTTGGGTGACAGAGGGTGTGTTGGTGGGAGACGGCGTGTGGGTGCTGAAGAATTAGATTCAAATTACCAAAGACTGTAAATTTTGCATTTTTAGACGTGTTTGTGCGCATGTGTGATTATATATAGTGGAGATATATATATAAAATGTGAATATATCTAAAATACATATAGATAATTTCCTGATTCATGCTATATCACAAAGTAAGCTAAGTCTTGAAAGGCTGTTTTGCTATGTGGAAATCCTTGCTATAATGAATTAATAAGGACACTGTGCAATCAACATATTAATTGTATGTAAATGATGTTTTTTAAATGCTTTAAAACAATTTATTCCCCTGAGCATTTTAAATAGGCCCCCTGGAAAGCTGTTTATGTAGTCATTTGCTTGGCAAACTTCTCTCTTCTAGAAGGTTCCTTCAACCCACAAACGAACACTTGAGGAAATCTGCTGTCCCCCTTCTTCTTCCTCTTGAAGTCCCAGGAGCTAACGCCCTGAGCTCTGGGACCTGGGCTGTGCCGAAGTGATCCTGAAATTTGATTGCTTTTTTATTTTTTTTAAGATTTCATTTATTATTTGAGAGAGAGAGAGAGAGACAAAGAATGAGGGCGGAGGTGCTGAGGGAGAGAAAGAGAGTCAACGGAAGCAGACTCCCTGCCGAGCAGGGATTTTTTTTTTTTCCCCCAAGGCAGGGCTCCATCCCAGGACCCTTGAGATCATGACCTGAGCTGAAGGCCAGCGCTTAACCCAGGCACACCGAATGGCTGGTTCCTCCTCCCGAATGTCTCTGCCCCTTCTGTAAGTGAACACCTACTCTGCATAAGATCTGGGTAAGGAGAAAACATCCGTGACTGTCAGGGACAAAAAACACTCTGTTCCCCCATGAAGGACTGCTTACCCAGCCCTGCCGCAGTCCCACCTTGGCATAGAAGGAGGAAGTTGCTCAGCCAGATACCTGACCTGTTCCCAAGATAGCCGTCGATGTTAAAATGCCACAAGTCACTCTGGACCTTCCTCGAGGAACTTCAGGACCTTCCTATCAGGCTAAAGCAATGAACCAGGAAACGGCCAGCACTAAAAGAAGATGTTCAATAAAGATAATGCATGAGTTAAGTCAGGGAAGAGCCATGGTTTGCTTTGGTTTGGATTTTGTTGGGGGCTCCAAACAAATCAACCCAATTTCCAAATCTTCAATTTCCAAATGAATCCAGCATCCCAAGGACCTTGCCTATAAGTAAAGTTTCCAATAAGTAACGCCTGATCTGAGGCAAGCCTGTGGTCCACTAGAATTTTCCTGCAAGCCCCCCGGAAGGATAATTCTCGTGAGATACATAAAATACCGGCATCAAAGAAGAGGGCAGAGCCATTCTGGGCAGAGTGTTTAGAATCAGCCTCTCCCACCTGGAATGTTCCAACGGAGGCCCTCAGAACAGTGTGTTAAGTCCTTCTTCCCCCTCTTCCCTTGCCCCCTTGGGATGACTCCACTTCTTTTCCCCAGATTCCCAAAAACCAGGAGCGGGAGGTTTAACAGTGGTGGCCAAGGTTGCATTAGTAAGGGAGCAAAGTAGGGGAGTGGACGGAAGTACAGCACTCCTATAGGCTGGCAGCCGTGCTGGGGGGTGTCCGGGATAAACAGAAACCTGTAGTCTGTTGCTGACACCGATCACAGTTTCATGAGGTTCCAAAACCCCTCCGTCATCTGGTCTCACCATGGCCAGGCCAGTCCGTGCCCCGGTCAATACCCACACGTCTCCTGGCCTCCCTGTGGCAGGGCATCATAGTTCTGGGGCTCCCAGGCTCTCTCGGGAGGGAGGGAGAAGAGAGGGAGGGAGAGAAAGAAAAAGGAATAACCAATACTAAATGAGCAATTACCTTGTTACATATATACAGATCAGCTCATTTAATTCTCACATTATGAGGTAGATATTTTATTTCATGCGTCTTCATGATATAGGTGAGAAACCTGAGGCTCTCAAAGTCCAGCAATTGGCCCAAGGGCACACAGCCAGGAAGCGAAGATTCTGGAGCTCAAACTTACAAATGATCTGGAGCAGCCCTAGGAGCGGAACCCCATAAACCAGATGGCCCATCTTCTCTAAGAACCAAGGCGGGTGTAGGGCAGGGGGACATTTTGAGCTGGCTTCTAAAATGGGTGCTCTCAGAGCTGGAACTGACCTTGGGGTTCTGCCTGGCTCCAAAGGGAAATTCATCACATGTGGGTGGGGCCCGCTTTGTATTCTCCAGCTCCAGAAACCTTAAGCAGTGCTGAGTTGAAAGCCTCTCTGCTTTTCTTCTGGAGTTGGTATATTTGGGGAGAACACAAGAGCCAGCTGCCACTCCCCTCGGTCACCCACAGCTGGCCACAGCCAAACTCTGCAAGGGAGCATGGCAGCTGCTGCGGATTTCCCGAAGCACCTAAGCCAGGGTGCTGAGGAACAGGTGGCCCCTCTCTGCTGTGAGACTCCACGGGGGGGGGGGGGGGGTCCCCAGAGGCCCTCCGAGGCAGACAGCAGCATTTGCGTCTTCCATCTGGGCAGCTGGTTTTGCCCTCCCTTGCATCTTGGCTCCCATTCCTCCCCCGCTGCCCCATGCCCAGGCCACAAGATTTGCAAAGACAAAGATGTAAAGAACATTTGCAAATGGGAACCAGAGAGGAGGCCAAAGCTGAATGCAAAACAATGAAATCATGGGAGAGATATTTGGAACCTCCACAGAAGGGATATTTGAGGGTGAAATCTCTCAAGTTCACCAATAGGTCACCAACTGGCCACCTAAATACTTTTGGTCAAAGTCAGTCTGGGGGCAGCCTGTCTTCCCCCACTGACCAATCAGAAGAGAAGAAGCCTGGGGCAGGGTCCTGCACCTCTTGCCAGTGGCAGCTGGGGTTACACTTTCTATTGCTGGAGGGGGACCATCCCTGAGAGCAGTGAACTGGGGGTGTCAGAGCTATGTATCAAGGAGCACAGAGGGATTTCCCTATTTTAACAACTGGAGAGGCCTGGCTAGCGAGGGCTTATGAGGAGGACATCTCCCGTAGGACCTCCTAGTGGGAAGGCAGGGACAGGTGACTGCTTGGTGAAACAACTTCTCCAAGGCTTCCCCCGGAACGAGCCCACATGAAAGAGAGTCCTTTCCTGGACTAGACCCCGGTCTGCCCCCACCACCGCAGAAACACCATGGCCTGTCCAACTACACACCCCTGCAGGGACACAGTGATTAGCGTGGAGGGGGGCTGCTAAGCTTGCTCTTGTCCTCTCTGGCCCAGGGCCTGGTCCGTGAGGCCAGCGTTGGAGAGCAGGAGGAGGCCAAAGCCCCCATTATTCTCGCTGAAAAGCTAAGTGGCCTGGGGGCCCGGAAAGAAAACCTTGACGTGAGGAGCCCTAAGCCCCCAGCTGACAGCAGACAGCAAGGAAGGCCCCTGGGAACAGCGCTTTATTGAGGGACATTTGTCTTCATTTGAGGCAGCCTGCATCTCATCCCAAAGGTGTGCTGAGGCTGGAGCTCCCTGACCCCTCCCCGGACTGTCCCTGCACTGCCGGGCGCAGGCTGAAGACCCTCAGTGCCCCGCAGACACAAAGCAAGAAAGAGTAACAGGAAGCTCTCTGCATCACCCCAGAAGGGTTCCCAGCCCCTGCCCCAGGGCAGGGTGACCACCTCAGACTCAGCCCCCAAAACCTGGCTCCTCTCTCCGGAGCCAGCGATTCTGGAAGTTCAAACCTCCTATTTGGCATAGTGATCAGAGATTTGGATAATCAATTTTTTTAACCTATGGTTTTCCAGATGCAAACTAAAGAAGCCAACCCAGAATCTTGTGGCTGGTCAGGAGGTCCCCGGACCATCTGCCTTCTCTCCAATGGAAAGAGACTGGTGGAAAGGACTCTGTCAGTGGGCTTTTGAATTCAAAAATATCAGAGTGCCAGGATTTCGGTGGGTTTTTTTTTTCTTTGCAAAAGTCAGAATATTTAAAATGTTGAAAGACCATGAACTGTGACCTAGCCGCTGCCACTAATCTGCGGCGTTGTGAATAAATCATTTTGTCTCTAAGAGCCTCCTGTCTCCAAATATTAAAAAAAAAAAAAAATCGCCCCATCATCAAAGATGACCGGAAGCACGGCCACTTGGGCGCAACACTGACTCTAACAGCACCCCCCACCCACCGAGGTTCGCAGGTTCCCTTCTCGGCGTAGCCTGGGGACCGGCTCGGGACCCTGCGGGCCTGGGGGGACCGGGGAGGGTGACGGCGAGGGTGGGGACGGCCGCGGTGGGCCGCTTGGCTCTGGGCACCACCTGACAGCGAGATTTGGGGAACTGGGGAGAGGGAGGCACCCGGCACCACAGCTCCGTCACTTTGCAAAAGCACAGTGCTGCGGGGCGAGGGTGGCTGGCGCCCGGGGCCACCGGGGACTCGATGCCCCAGGCCGGTAGCGGGGGGGCGAACAGGCCCGGCTAGAAGGGCTCATCTGCAGCCGGAGCGCCGCGCGGCAGTGCGCCCTGATCTCGCCGCCGCCGCGGCTCTGCAGGCGCGGGCGCCCGGGGCTCCTTCCCCTCCCCCTCCCCCCGCCTCTTCCCCCCCCCACCCCCGCTCCCTCCTCCCCCGCCTGCCCGCCCGCCGCCCGCGCCTTTGTCTGGCCCGGCGGCGAGCTCCGAGCCAGCAGGGCGGGTAATTGGCGGCCCGAGGAGGCGAACCGGCCGGCCCGGCCTCTGCTAATGAGCGGGCGGAGCCGCGGGCAGGGCGCGGCGCGGCGGAGGGGGCTTCCGTGACCCGGCGGTGGCGGGGACCGGCGCCCCGAGGGACGTCCCCTCCCCCGCCCCCACGCGGTCCCCGGCGCGCGTCAATTACCCTGCGGCCGTGCCCGGGCCTCCGGCTGCCCCCGGACCGCCCCCGCGTCCCCCGGAGCAGCGCCGGCACGAAAGGCGCGGGCGGGAGAGCGGTGACTGGCGGCTTCCTGGGGGCCTCGCCGCGCCGCGGGGGACCCTGGCGGCCCGGGCGACCCTGGGGCTGGGGCCCGGGGTGGGGGGAGGGGAATGCCCCCGGGGCCCGCGGCCAGGGTGCTCTCCTGGTGGAGTCCGCGGGCGGCCGCGAAACCTGCTCCGGCAGAGATGGTGATAAAATCCGCCCTGGTTTCTAAATTAATTATACTGAAGCCCCCGCGCTCGGCCGCACGGGCTACGGCGGGCTTGGATGGTCGGCACCGAGGGGCGCCTCGATCCCTCGCGGGGGCTGGGAGGGGAAAAGTCACATGTCTCTGACTCAGGGATACCCCTCTCTCCAAGCCCGAGCGTGCTGGGAGTGACAGAGACCTGCTGGGCTTTGGGCAGAGGAGGTCAGGAACGGGACTTTGGGGGAACCAGTCCTCTACCCCCCTGGAAAGCCGGCCCTGCTGCCAACACCTGATCCAAGGCCCCCCAACCCCGCTCAGGGAGCCGGCCGCTTCCCGCGGTCCCCTCCCCCATTGTCAGGAATGGGATTTCCGGCACACTGGCCCGATGGCCCACACTCTAGGAGCGCTCTCGCTCTCGTCTCCGCTGGTCCACCCTGAGTCTCCACTCCGCGGGATGGCCGCCGTTGTGGGCTCCTGAAATCACCTGATGCTTCAAGTTAAAGGGAGGCTTCATGAATGCCTTTCAGATGTGGCGTAAGGGCCCGGGCCTTGGAAACAGGAATTCCAGGGGAACCCCACACCGGCCTCAGCACAGTCTTAGGAAACCGCAAATAGCCCAGGACAGCCCCAGGGAGAGAGTCGTTGTCCGTTACCCCCCCCAAATCACTTAGCTTAAGGGGCCTGCCACCCCCCCAAGAAAAGCTCCCTGGCAGGGGCTAAGCCCACAGTTAGATTCCCCCCCTTTGTATTTACATTTGTATTGACATATAACTTACATACAGTGAATAGTGCTCACCGTGATTATTTTAACATGTGCATATTCTAACATAACCATCCTCCCAGGTCAAGACAAAACATTTCCAGCAGCCCAGGAGGTTCCCCATGCCCTGTGTCAACATTTCCCAACTATTCTCACTTCCATCCCCACCGGTTAGTTTTGCTGCCTGTTTTTATGAGGGACTCCTGCAACAGGTGCTCCTTTGTGTGGGGCTCCTTCTGCTCACTGTCAGCCAGATCCATCCAGACCGTTGCTCGAAACAGTGATTTACATTTCATAACTACTGAGTGGTATTCCATCGAATGAACTTACCACGATTGATTTATCACTTTGTTGATGGACGTTTGGGCTGTCTCCAGCTTGGGGCTGTGGCTGTGAACATCCTTGTGCATGATTTTGGGTGGATAGGAAGACCCTTTGCTGTCACATGGACACCCAGAAATGGAATTGCTGGGTCATGGGTAGGCACGAGATTAATTTTATTGCAAATTTTCCAAAGTAGTTGTACCCTGTTAGCTTTTTGAAGCTGCAATCTGGGCACAGATGCCGTTCAGAGAATTGAATTAAATTCCAGAAATTCCATAATAGTGACAGCAGACATAAATTGGGTGCTTAGGATGTGCTAGGTACCACTCTAAGGGATTTGCAAGTAATTAACATGTACTCACAGGCGTTTATATGCCATCGTTCTCACAGGGCCTGATTTCATCTTTGAATGAGCACAGGATCTCAAGGGCTATGATATGCTGATGTTTGCGTTGCCAACCCCAGTGGGGGTCCAGATACCATATTCTGTGTTTGGGGAATGAATCAGCTCCATTTTACGGATGAGGAAACTGAGCCTAGTGAGTGGCAGAGCCAAGCCTGCAACTTGTTTCCAGGCTCCCGGCTTTGCCAGGCGTTCTTATGACTCTAAGTTGTACTCCACCCAAAGACTCCTTTAATTTTCTCCTTCTGACACCTCAGGTTGACCCTGGCAGGCCTCCAGTGCTCCAGTCCTTTGGGACTCATGCCTTTTTCTTCTTCGGTTCTGTTCGGTTCTGTTCTTGTGTAACAGACAGCCCTAAGACTTGGTGACTTAAAACATTATTATTGTGTCTTAGGTTCTGGGAGCTGGCTAGACTCCACTAAAAGGTTCCCACTGGGGTCTCTCACACGGTTGCAACTGCAGTCATCTGCGACATGGACTGAGCTAGAAGTCCAAGATGGCGCACACCCATGGCTGGTGGTTGATTCTGGCTGTCAGCCAGCAGCCCAGCTGGGGCTGTCATCTGGAGCATCTCCACGTGGCTTGGGCTTCCCATAACATGGTGGCTGGGCTCCGAGAGGAGTGTCTCAAGAGGTGGCAAGAGGAAGCCACCAGACCAATGAAGGGCTACACTCGGAATGGACACAAATTCACTTCCAATGTGCCGAATTGATCAAAAAAAAAAAAGGTATCACAGGGTCTCTCCAGAGTCAAAGGAATTGAGACAAGTTTGATGGACGAGTGCCAAGTCACATGGCGGAAGATGGCGTGGAAATGACAGCTACACTTGCATCCATCTCTCTAAAGGATACACCTTCCTTGTCTCCTTACCTTGCTTCACAGCTGTAGGTCCAAGAAGGCCAGAAACACCACCCACCCACCACCACCACTGCCTCTTTGTTTCTCGAAGCTTCAAGGTTCCCAGGACTCCTTCCATTTCGGGTCAAAACCACCAGACCCTTGGCATGCCCCAAGTGTGCCCACACTGCCTCCCGCCCCGAGGCGGTCCACCATTCCATAGAGCGAGCACACAGCTGCTCTGGGTCCCAACTCACACACAATCAGTTCCTCTCCAAGTTCTGAGAACTGTCACCACTCTGGAATGTCCCAACCTACACCTTGCCATCGTAGCTCCCCATCCCCAGCTGCCACCTGTCCAGGCCTTCCCGTCCTGACAATCATCTCTTCTCAGGCAAACGTGGAGGCCCCTGGGACATTGGACCAAATCAGGATTTCCCTATGGCCATCTAAGGTGTTGGCGGCAGGGGAGGGGCCCTCTGCTCCCATGCCTGGCTCATTTGGAAGAGCAAATGGTCTCTCCAGCTGGAAGACTTGGGTTGGAATCCCTGCTTTGTTCCAAAGGGCTGTGTGGTCTTGGGCAAGTAGTCAAACCTCTCTGTGACGTGGTCCACGGCTACAGAATGGATGCCGTTATTGGACCCAGTTCAGAGGGCTGGTATGGCAATCAAATCTGGCAACAAGATACAAGCCGGCAGTAGAGACTCCCAGAACCAAGACTTCCTTTCTCAGCCTTCGAAGTTAATTCCTTAAAGTAAACTTTTCCCATGCGATTCGTTTTTCTGTTGGATGAATTTTCGCCCTGCACATGCCCATGTGATCAGCACCAACCCCAGAACTCCCTGCCCCCTTATATAGCTCCTCCCCACCCTCGGAGACTATCCAGACTTGTAACACCCGGGATTAATATCTGGCCTCATCTGGGATGGCCAGCTCTCCCGCACAATTGGCAAGCAAGATAGTCATCTATCTGGTCTGATTTGAAAAGAGCCAGCAAATCCGGCTCCCACTGTGCCTAAATTTCCCCCATTATGGAGGCATTCTTTTGTATTAAGCATCGCTCCCACCCACGGTTCTCTTTTAAAATGTAAATCCATCTTTGTAGGGTAGCAGCAATTCCCTAGTCCCATAGAAAAAAATATCTGCTCAACCTTTTCACAAAGGCTATCAAGACCCATAGAACCTCCTTAAGCAGCAAAGACACGCAGGAAAGGGGGAAGTGTGGACTGAGGAAGACAGACTTTACCTGCTTCATCATTTTGCCCAAGGTCGGTTCACAGTTTTAGCCTGGGTTTTGTTTTTTGTGATTTTTTAGCATATTTTAAAATCCGGTGTTTGCGGGAGTTACGAACCCATCCCCCACCCCACCCCCCCAGAGGCCATCAACCACAGCAACGCTGTCAAGCCACCCAACACACAGAAAAGGAGCGGGGTGACGAAAATGAATTCTCTAAGCCAGGCCCAGGAGAGCTTCTGGTGCTATGACGTCATCAGATGTCAGGCCTTTGACAAATGAGCCCGGCCAGCAGCTGGAGCCTTTGATAAGCCATTTGCAGGCGTCTGGGAGACATTCACTCCAGTCCTGGAATGCATCCTAGCCCCATCTCAAATTCACATCTTTACATGTTGTGTATGTGTGTGTTTTTTTAACGCATGCGATGCGCCTGTGAAGATTCATGGTCTAAAATATTTTTTTTTCTTTTTTCTGACATTTCACCTTTTCTCTTTATTTTACTTTATTTTCTTAAGGAAAAGAAAATATTCACTCCAAGGTTCATTTCGTTTCTGGGTAATAACTGTCAGATATTAACGGATAGCCCCATACATCCAACATAAAATAATAGAATTTGTTGAGTGCATTAGACATGCAATCATGGGCACGGCGGATGGTGTTGTAGAGCTGAAGAAAGGCTCCTCTTAGTAAAAAAGAATGCAGGCCATGAAAAACAAAATATAAAGGACATTTGTCAGAACACCCTCTTGTACCTTCATCCACTTGCACGCACGAGTCTCGGATCTGAAATATTTTTTTCTTGACTTTCTCTCCCATACACCTTCTCATTCAGCGAGTCTTGAATCAGCCTCATCCCTTCCAGGAAGCTTTGGTCCCGCCCCTCCTCTATATCCCCTGCCTCAAACCCTGTCCCCATAGCATCCTGGACCCACTTCTCACACTGCATTCAATCCGTAAACCTCATCTTTGTCTTCTGCAAACCCTCAGCTCCTTGACCTGACTGCCCACCCACGTCCCTGGCCCTGACCTCTTCGGGGCAGATCTCTCCACTTCCGATGAACCGCATCACAGCTCTGCCCTGATGTTTCCTCCGGGCCCTGGAGCCCACTTTGCTGCTCCCACGGCAGGTTGGAAGAGCTAGGGAATTCATGTCTTGCCCAACAGCCTTCTAAGGACACTTGAAGGGAGTTGGCATGTTCTCGCCCCTCCCTGGATGGGAAAACTAAGACTTGTGTTTAACATTGGCCTCAAAAGATCCTCAGTGATATTAAATCCCAGTTGCCTGCAGTGGTAATAGGCTTGATAACACGCACTTCATGGCCCACCAGCGTTTTCTCTTCTCTGCCTCACTTGCCCGCTCCTCTACCGAGCCTTCCTGGAATCACCCCCCAAATAAATTACTTGCGTTCAAATCCTTGTTTTGGGGTCAGCTCCTGAAACACATACTAGATATGCAATAAGCCATCTTTGAATGAACGAAGAAATGAATAATGGAATTTTTATAGCCCAAATATCAAAAGGTGCTCTCTAAGGCTGGATTTTCTGTAGGGTCTGTATTATCCATTTTAAGTGACCGTGTGGAGTCCGAGTCTCCTGGAAAAGTTCACCTTGGCTTTGGGCCAGATAAGCAGACATGGCCAAGTGCCGAGGAATTAGGAAAATTCATAGTGTGTGGTAGAAGCCATGCATATCTGGTTTTGATTTGGATCCACTGGCCATCATGGTTCCCCCTTTTCCTTCTTCTGAGATCTGTCACATTGCAGCTGCCTCTGGGCTATGGGGTTCTATTTACATGAGAAGCTGGCCAGCCTGCGTGTCTTACCTTTATCACCCCCCCCAAGGGGGGGTAGGGGCCGGGCCGACTCTGCAGCTGAAAGTCTGTCCTCGCTGTTGTCCCTAGGTCCCTTTGGCTAACACCAGGGGCCAGGAAATAAGGAAACAAGTGAAGGTGGTGTTGAGAGCCCACAGCTGGATTTCGCTGATCGCCCTTTTCCTCAATGATTATCTGTCCATGCCGCTGACATGGCTCCAGGGGCTCTTTCTGGAGGTACTCAAGCTTATTGGAGACAAAACTGAGCACTGACATTCTTTCTACTTCAAAAACTCTTTGAAAATTGTAGAACATCCGGGTTTTTTGATAAGATATGCTGTGATAGGGCAGAACCTCACAGAGAAGAAAATTCCACAGACCACGAGGGCAATGTTTTAAAATCCTATGGATTACTCAAAAGCAACAGCAGTAACAAATGCCCCAAACTCAAAGGGCTGTCTCCAGGTTTGAGAAAGAAAAAGACATTCAATAAATGACCTTCCATCAGGGAAGTCCCTGCTCTCACACCATGTGCTCGGGTGCTTTTGCCCAACCACAGGAATGGGGAATTGCCGTGAAGGAGAAACCCTCCCTGAAGTGGTGTGACCCCAAAGCAACGGTGCTCTCAGCAGAACATTCCGGGAAAACTCTTGTATCCCCAGGGAGGAAGGCCAATTTGGCTTAGAGAATGGCTCTGACCTCATAAAAGTTCAAGTCACTTCTTTTACGACCGTTCACAGTGCTGTATTGCCAAGTGTGACAGAAAGAATGATGGCCCCCAAGATGTCCTTGCCCTGATCCCCAGAACCTGTGACTATGTTACCTCATATGGCAGGTGAGATTAATAAAGCACCCTGAGATGGGGAGATTATTCTAGATCATGTGGTGATCACGTAATCACAAGAGTCCTTCAAAAGAGAAAAGGGAGGCAGGTAGGGAGGTCAGGAGCCTGCCATTGCTGGCTTTGAAGACGGAGAAAAGGGGCCATGAGCCAAGGAATGTGGGAAACTTCTAAAGTGGAAAAAGCAAGGCAATGGATTCCTCCCTAGGCCTCCAAAAGGGAACAGAGCCCTGCAAACACCTTAATGTTAGCCCAGGGAGGCCCATTTCAGACTTGTAACCTTCCGAATTGTAAGAGAACAACATTGTGTTGTTTTCAGTCACTACATTTATGGTAGCCTGTTGCTGTGGCCATGCAATGCCAACACACCAAGGCCCCCAGGGGCCCCCACACTGCGAGGCTGCTCAGGTGCCCGTGAGTGCTGTGGGGACAGGGTAACCTCACAAGTACCCCCTTTGAGAGGTTCCAGGGAACACTGCAGAGTGTCCCCACTTCTTGGGAGACAGAGAACAGTGGGTCTCCCCCAAAATATCAGGGTCTAAGAAGATTTCTAGCCCCTGCATCCCCCCACCCCCAGAATCAAATGCCACAGGAATTAACAGTGTCCTTGCAGGGATTTTCTGAGTTAACTAAAAACTCTTCCCCAGCTGTTTCGTATCATCTTCAGATGGCTTTAATTACATCTAGAATCATAAACCAGTGGTTCCCAAACCTAGCTGGGCCTCAGAATTACTTGTGAGCGCTTGCTAAAGAAGCCCCATCTCTGCCTCAGCAGCTTCATCACAGGCCCTTTACATCAGAATCTCTGGGAGCCTGTGGTTGTGTGTGATTTTTTTTTTTTAAGTAAATCCATGCCCCACGTGGGGCTCAAACTCAGGACCCCAAAATCAAGAGTCACATGCTCTACCAATCCCCCCAGGAATTTGCATTTTTAACAAGCATCTCCAGGAGATTCTGGCACCTCTCTGTGGACCAGGATAAAGGAAACCTGTCCTAAATTGCTTGGCTTTCAGAGCCTCAAGAGATGTCTCAACTAGCTAAGATACTTGGATTTCAAAACCCTCCCTGAGCGGTGTTAATGAAGGAGTTTCGCATGAGAATGGAAACTTACATGTAGGTGACTTTCACCTGATGGTCTCTAGTTGAAGGCTGGACCCAGAGTGGAAAATCAACCATGACAGCAAAGGCCCCTGCTTCCAGGCTCCGGCTCCACTACATTTCCTGGAGCCCTAACCTCAACTCTGACGTCCCACTGCTCCAAGACCTCCATTAATAGAACAGTACCCAACATGGCGGACACTATCGATTGCTCAACAGCCTCCCCTCCCTGAATCCCTGCTAACAGAAGCTCGTGTTGGCTGGCAGGAAAGCATGTGAACAGGAAAGGGGGCTCTCTGCCCCAACCTCAGAGAACAATTGTTCTACCCCATACATGGGAATCCCAACCCTCTTGGCTAGGGATTGGGGAAGAAGTGATCCCATGACCCAATTCCGAATAAAAGGTCCTACCTAACTGGAGCTCTGTTGGACACTTCCTGATATAAGAGAAAGTACCTCAGGAAGGTTTTGTTTCTACTCACTCTATTCCATCCTATTCGGGACACTATGATGTGGGGACATAAAGCTTGGTGCTGTAACTGCCATCTCGTGACCATGAGGTAACCGATTTAAGGGTTGAATGGAACATGCTAAAGATTGCTGAGCAGAAAAATGAAGAAGTGTAGCCCTTGATAAAATTATTGGACAGCTTGACCGACCTTGTAAACCTCCAGCTCTAGACTTCTTGGCACGGGGGATTAAATAGAAGTCTGTGTTGCTTAGGCCACCATTAGATCACAATTCTATATGGCAGTTTTTAAACACCCCCATTTTTTGACATCCCCTCCGTCGAGAGGTGTGTCTGTGTCTCCTCCTCCTGAATCTGCACTCTGTGACTACTTGATCCATAGGATATGCTGAAAGTCTGCATCTATTTCTAGGCCCAGATTTTAAGAAACAGGCTAGAGTCTCCTTCCTGTCTCCTGGGATGTGTGCCCTTAGAAGGCACACTAGAAGCTGTGAGGAACTCTGAGCAGTCTGTAGAGAGGCCCACATGGATGGGAAACAAGGGCCCGGGTCCCCAGTCAGCTGTGCCCCTCCCCACCCCTCCCCCGGCAGCCAACTTGCCAGCCATTTGAGGGAGCCATCTTGAAAGTGGCCTAACCATTTCCAAGCTTAGTAGTGCCAGTTGATGCTACATGGAGCAAAGAGGAGCCTGCCCCACTAAGCTCAGCTTGAATTACAGATTTCTGCAATAAATCAATGATTATTACTATCTGAAGCCAGCAAGGTTTGGGATGCTTTATTATATACATCAATAGGTTTGGGGAACACTCTGTCACTTGCAGCCGAACTCACAGAGCTGTCCTGGGAACCAGAGGTCTGCAAACTTTTATCTGTAAAGGGCCAGATAATAATTGTTTGGGCCTTTGCAGGCCCATATGGCTTTTGTTGGAACCACTTAACTCCCCTCTCTTAGCATAACGGCAGCGGTGGGAAGTCAGTAAAGGAATGGGTGTGGCCAGGTTCCAAGAACCCTGAATTGATAAAAACAGGTGGTGAACAGGATTTGGCCATCCAGCCAGTTTACTGACTTCTGCTGTAGATCAAGGCTACGCATTCTGCCTGCCCCCAAGCCTGACTCCTTCTGTCAGTCTGTCCTGGTGCTCAAGTCATCCAAGAAGAAATCACTGCACCTATTTTCCTCATCCATCGTGATGCTTTCACCAGCCGGTGGAGAAGCTGAAAAACTCAACTCTCTACTGCACGCTGAACCTGGGGCCCGACCAAAAAGCCTTCCAAAAGCCTGTGGTTTCTCCCTGGGAGCCCAGACATCAAAACCATAAAGAGTCTTCCCCAGGCAAATCGTTACCCCCACTTGACACTCTATTTAATGGAAAGCCTTTCCCAGAAATAAGTATATTAAAATAAGCTTTGCATTTTTTACATTAACTGAAATTTGATGCAAATTGATAATAAATTACCTTCCCTCTACTCATTCATTTGGGAATCACATAAACTAGTTTACAGTTATGTATTATTACATTTCACATTAATATAGCCATAGGAAGCTAGGCTTTGGAGAAATTCACTTCCCAGCCAACCATCAGAAATCAAGGAGGTAAAAGAGGGATTTGGTGGGATAGCTAACTCTCCTAATGTGCTAGCCATTCAGAGTTGTGAAAAGTAAGGCATCAGTGCACTGCTCGAGGCCCAACTAATTCATCAAGTGATCACCGTTTCTTCTATTTATGTGACATAATTTTTCCCACTTTGGGATCTTACAGCCTTCCTTCCTTTCTTCCTTCCTTCCATCCTTCCTTCCTTCTTTCCTTCCTTTCTTCCTTCCATGAACTTCTCCATGAGTACATTCGGGATCATCAGGAATATACTACTTCTGGATAGCAATAACTGTATTAGAGAATGAACTAGGTTTACTGTCTAATGGAGGTAAGACAGCTAGACAAAGAACCAAACTGACCAAAGGCATTCACGGTAGAATTTCTTACAGAACTTTGTATGTAAAATCTAAGTTCAGGGGAGACATCTGTTCAAACAGGGTGGACTGAACACATGCATTTGCTTCTTCCTTTGAAACATCACTAAACAACAGAAAATGAACTTTTAAAAGACAAACCCACAGAGGCAGAGAAAATAGGAAAGGTGTCAAAGCAATGCATTTTAGAAGCAGGTGAAGGCATAGTAACTAACTTAGCAGACTGAAGAAAGAAAACACCAAGCAGGCAAAGGACTGAGGGAGAGCCTAGAAACTCAAGTTCACCATAAATTGGCCCAAATAGACAGAAAGGGTTGGAAAGTCTGTTTAGAAGACCGCTCAAGGTTCCCCGCTCAACTTTCTACAGATGGGATCCTGATGTTCCCATGGGATGGGAGCACAAAAATGAAGATCTCTCGGCAAGGGGTTTCCAGATAAAGTTGAGTTGAAGATCTGATACCATCTGGAAAAGGGGCTAAGTAAAGTCAATGTTCTGACTATCAGGGATAACTCACTAGCTTTCAGAATGATGGCAGAGAGACTTATCCACCCACCTAGGTTAGGAAACTGGAGTATCCTACTCTGAGGATGTGGCCAGCCCAAGAAGAAAGTTCTGAGACCTACTCTTAAACATAAACCAATAGCCAAGGATCAGCAGACACTTGCAGGTGGCTTCTAACTTGAGTCAATTAGGGCACCTGGGTGGCTCAGTGGGTTAAAGCCTCTGCCTTCCGCTCAGGTCATGATCTCAGAGTCCTGGGATCGAGGCCCACATCGGGCTCCCTGCTCGGCAGGAAGCCTGCTTCTCCCTCTCTCACTCCCCCTGCTTGTGTTCCCTCTCTGGCTGTGTTTCTCTCTGTCAAATAAATAAAATCTTAAAGAAAAAAAAAAAAAGAAGGAAAACCTTTAAAAAAAATAATAAAGATGAGAAAAATGAGGACCAAAGAGATTAAGGAAGTTGCCTAAATTTACACAATGAGTATGTTGGATCTAAACCCAAGCAATCTGCTTCAGTTTGCACTCTGACTGCCGTCTAATTTTGTATCCCTGAAGCAAAACCAGGATGGTATTAAACAAGAATATTTGGGAAACCCCAAAACAAAACAAAAAAGCTCTTGAACAGTAAAAGTCCTATAGAAGAAATTAAAAAGTCAATAGGACTGTTGGAAGGTGAATGAGAAAAGTTTCCCAAAGGCAGTTCACAAAAGACAAAGAGATGGAAATTAAGAGAGAAGCCTAAGAAAGCTAAAGGAGTCGCCCAGGAGGTCCAGCATCTGAATAATAGCCTTCCTGGAAAAAGAGGAGTGAAAATGAAGGGGATGATATCTTCAAAGAAAATACTTCAGGAAAATTTCTTAGAATCGAGAAATATAAATTTCCAGATCGAAAGGGGCTCCTGTGTCCAACCCAATGGAAATGAATCTACACAAAAGCACACACCATCGTTAACCTTTAGAACTTAGAACAAAGAGAAGACCCTAAAGGCTTCCAAAGAGAGAAAAACCTGGATTGCATTAAAAATTGAGGAATCAGAATTATATAGAACTTCTCAACAGCGACTGGAAGCTCAAAGATGATAGAGAAATGCCTTCCAAATGGTAAATGATTTCCTACTCAGATCCTATACTCAGGGAAAAAAATACAAAAACTAAACATGAGAAAAGTAAAAGACATTGGCAACCATGAAGATCCTTAAAAACGCGTATTCTGCGTACCCTGTCTCAGGAAGCTAATGGAGGATGTGCTCCACGAAAGAAAGGAGTAAACCAAGAAAAAGACATGGGATCTAGGAAATAGGAAATCTATAGAGGGGAAAAGAAAGGATCCCGGGACGATGACAAAGAGAAATTCAGGAAGACAGTTGTAAAACAAAAGTAGAGGGAAAAAACAGCCCAGGCTAGAAGAAGACAGAAGATTCCAAAAGTACTGTCTCTAGGAAGATAGAATTGATGGAATATTTTATGCTAAGAGGAGATTTAGACAGCGAGTAGAGATTTGGCAGTTGAGTTCGCAATAGGTTCAGAGAAAAATGTCATAGTTATCTATTGCTCTTTAACAAACCATTCAAAAAGTTTGTGGCTTGAAACAACCACCACTTAATATGTTCACAACTTTGTGGATCAACAACTTGGGCTGGGCGCATCTGGGTGATTTCATTGGTCTTGCCTATGGTCGCTTACGCAGGTGCAGTCACCTGGTAGCTTAGTTGAGGCTGGGATGGTCCAAGATGGCCCTGATCACGAGTCTGGTGGTTGCCAGGCTATTGGCCGGGAAGTCTCTGTTTTCTTCCACGCGGCTCACCAGCAAGATCGCTCACACTCACTCACATCTTGGTCTCACGTTTCAAACTGCAGTTGGCAGAAAGGACTTTGCAGATATGATTAATTCAAAGGTCTTGAGATGCAGGGGCTTTGTATAGGCATTTCACTGTTTAAAATATATGCGTGTATGGCGCCTGGGTGGCTCAGTGGGTTAAGCCTCTGCCTTCTGCTCAGGTCATGATCTCAGGGACCTGGGATTCAGGCCCACATCGGGCTCTCTGCTCAGCTGCTTCCTCCTCTCTCTCTGCCTACCTGTGATCTCTCTCTCTGTCAAATAAATAAATAAAATCTTTAAAATATATATACGTGTATAGTATCATGAAAATAGAGACCAGTATTTTCAAAGGAAGGGGCACAACTTCTCCTATATAGCGATACAATCGTTCATTGACGATCCAAAACCTGTGCTAAAAGCTGTTTTCCCCCCACTAATAAACAAGTAAAAATCAACTTAAAGGCAATGTTTTATACAAAACATGTAGATAAAACAAAAGGCCTCAAATAGAAAATGAAGACTCCAAGCTACATAGCCTACAGGCTGATGAAAGGCCACTGTAATGTTAACAGGCGTTTGCCGCCCGATAGTTATAATGGTAATTTATACTCAGAACATTCCCACCCATGTGAGAGAATGACCCTCCATTTTACTACATGTTGTATTAATGTCAATCAATATATGTTTGAGGGCTTTATACATTATGGATAATAATGTTGGAGCTTTGCAAACCATTCCTCCTGAGGGAGCTACACGAAATTCTACAGGACAGAATAGAGCAAGACAACCAAGCCCTGAATGGCCAACCTTGTTTTGGGTTCGACGGACATTAATTGGCTCAAGTGTGCAAATGAGACCAGAAGCCAGTCTGCTTCCAGGCTGAAAATCAGAAATGCCCATGGGAGTGAAGCCATTTGAAATGGGAAAACATTCTGGAATGTTCTGGAACGAGGCTTCATGGATCATGATGCTGTGTGGAGGAAAGACAGTCACGCAGCCATGCAGATGGACTGGGGGGCTTGAGCCAGGTCACTTAGTTACTTTCCACCCCAGTGGTTGCCTTTAAAGTTAGACTCACTAGTTAATTAACTCAATGGGCAGAATCTTTTCACAGTGTTTCCAACAAATCATCACATTGTGGGTTTTTTTTAAAGAATTTATTTATTTTTTTGACAGAGAGAGAGAGATCACAAGTAGGCAGAGAGGCAGGCAGAGAGAGAGGAGGAAGCAGGCTCCCTGCCAAGCAGAGAGCCCGATGAGGGCCTTGATCCCAGGACCCTGAGATCATGACCTGAGCCGAAGGCAGAGGCTTAACCCACTGAGCCACCCCGGCGCGCCATAGAGTGCTTTATTAATTTCAGGAGACGCTTTAGAAGTTTTTTATTTCCCCTTGTGATAAACTAGATTCTTGGAACCAGTTCATCCCCTTCCCCTAAATTCACAGCCTTTGTCTTATAACTCCAAAGTTCCTTCTACTTCCCCTAACTTGACCTTGGGCTTGGTCACATGACTTGCTTTGGTCAAAGGATTCTAGCTGGAAATAACCGGTATCAGTTCTGAGCTTAGACCTTCTGATGGCTTGCTTGTTTCTGCTTGCTTTCTTGCCTCTGCTCTTGCCATTGGGAGAACTGCCCCCAGATCTTCCAAGGTCCAAGAAACATGTAGAGTACATCTGGACCCAATTTGTAGCTTAGAGTTCAGTCCAGCTGATCCAGTCTAGATGAACAGCCAACTCACATATGAAAGAGAAATAAAAGCTTATGATCGTGTTCCTGAGATTGCATGCCTGCTTCTTACATAGCAAGAACTCACGGATGCTGTGACTAAGCCAAGAGACTATAGGACAAGAAAACCAGGAGCTGGAAGGGAAGGAAGGCAAGCAGCTCACCTGTGGGCAGCAACCATCCAGAAAGCACCTAGAGTAATATGACCTTAGAATAAAGAGATGCTGTGTGTTGAGAAGCTCAGAGTATCCTACTAGAATTCTTGAGATATGGCTTTCTTACTTCGAAAGCAGATAGTTTTATGCCTTTTAAAACTTTTCAATTTTAGGATATCTTTTTTTATTTCCTTAGCCTTTGTGGTGGTGTGCCTACTTGGCCAATGAAGAAAGAGAAAGATCTGTGTCCACAGTAGGGCTGGAGAAAAAGAGGAACAATGAACTCTTGGGGGTCCAGGCACCATCATGGAAACACATATAAACATCGCTGGGGAAAAGGCAGAAATTTGGGGAGAGGAAATCAGGCAACATGGGTGGGGCTTCTTGCCTGGAGTTGTCTCTCCTCTGAGGTTTCTTTCATGCAGCGGAACACTCAGCCCTGTGTTAAGTTTAAGCACGTAATTCCTGTATGCAACCACAATTTACCTGGGTTTGAACTGAAGGCATAATTCAAAGTTGTTCCACTAGCCCCTGATCACTTTGAGTGCAAGAACGTCTTACTCTTTCTGCATCTGCTGTGGTTTGCTCAGAGTCTGACCCATGTTACATGGGTAAATGGATGGATGGATGGATGGAAGGATGGAAGGTTGGTTAAATGGATGGATGAATGGATAGATGGATGGACAGACAGCTGGATGACAGAAGGATAAATCTTCACTTCTTGGAATTTGTGCAAGTATAAACCTATAGAGAATAGAGGTGTTTTTGCTTGGAGATAATCCCATTGAATAAGGACTTCACGTAAAATTCTTTACATCCCTTCATATATTGTAAGCACTCAAATATCTTTATCGCCATTGCTATCATTTAATAATATTTCCAAGCTTCCTTTCCTATCTGGAAACTAACAGAAGTCATTTAAAACAAGTTCTCTGACATCCGGGAACTTACTGTGTTCATGCAGTCTGTGCATTGCAGCAGTGTTCATTCAGACCTTTGGTTATATATCTGTTTGTCTCAGTCTGGTTCATTTCTGTTTTCTGTAGCCTAAATGCTAAGATGTCCATTGGCACGGGTGTGTTACAACTGAGGGCCAGGTGAATCACATCATTTTAGAAAACAGCATTTCTGCCCCATGATGACAGAGGACACTGGGGTTCCCAGCCCGCTCACGAACCCTCAGATCAGAGTCACCGGTCACCTGGAAGACACAGCTGCTGGAAAACTCACTCACTGAGCACATATGGATGAAAGTGGCTGCCCACAGCCTCAGAGACCAGGGGCAGAGCATGTTTTCCCAAATACCAGTCGCCTCTGACTATCACTGCTTTCCCGCACACCCCTCAGCTCTCTGATGTCCGCGACTTGCCTCACCACCCAGATCGCACTTCCAGGTTCCAGACACCCTCACCTGGCCAGTGAGCTTCCTGTCTGCCCCCTGTGCTCCTTCACCCTCCTCTCCTACCTCAGTCCTCAACCCCAGCCCCTGCCCCATCCCAAGACAGTCTCCTCCTCCCTGGCCCAGGACTTCCCCTGCAAATGGAATTTTCTGGAACTACTGATGGTAGCATGGCTAATGTGGCCGCAAAGAGTACCTGCAGATGTCTGTTCATTGATTTCGATTTGCTGTGCAGTCATTTCCTGGTCTCCCACAGGCCCACGCACTCTGAGTCTTCTCAGCAGCGCTGTCAGGAGGAGCATGGAGTTCTGGGGCAGGCCAGGCCTTCCTCACAAGGAGTAACCCAGAGCTGCGTGGAAAGCAGCTCCCATCCGTGGGCCAGGCCTGAGCAAATGGGAAAACATTTTCAAGCCGCAGGCTTCTCCTGAATTAAATATTTACTCGTTTCATGCCTCTCCCTCTATCCATGGAGAATCCAGCTCAGAACAAAGGAGGTCAGGCTTGTGATCTGCACAAAAATACTTATCCTGCAATGATAGGAATACTGGGCCTCACAATTAATGCTCCAGGGTGACGAGGCTGACCACCTCTGCTGTTCCAAGTTTTTGATCTCAGTCGCCTGTGAGTAGGAACATATTGCTTACTCATTCCACAAGAGGGTTCAAATGGCTGCGTTTTCATTTCTGCCAAGTCCTAGCACGATCTTCATGACGAAGTGGACCCCAAAATAGAACGTATTAAAGAGGGAGACGAAGGCAACTTCCACCAGGAGCACCGAGCAGTCCTTGTCACACGGCAGTGGACTGCCTCACTTTGGAGTCCGCTGTCTAGACAGAAAACTGTCCAGGCACAAGACCGTCGTGGAGACAGGGCCCTTGCCCCATCGTTCTCGTCCAGAAGGGAGCGTGGTTCAGACCAAGATCCCCCAGAAGCACTTTCTGAGACGAAGAGTCACGAGCAAGGGACTGATTAAGGACCCACGTTCCCAGGCGAGGTCACACAGAGAGGGAGCAGGGAAGGTAAGACGGGGAAGGGAATTGCCCAGGACGATGTGACTTCCTGCAATGGGGGTTAGAGGGAGGTTAAAATCTATGTAAAGAACACTGACATTACTCATTACGGTAACTAATTCATGGAATATGCTCAATTAACGTTCTCTGACTGACGGCTTAACGGTGAAACATGGGCTCCCTCGCCGGTCTCGAGCTCTCCGGATGAGGCTGAGAAGGGCCAGGTGGCCGGATTCCCTGCCCCCGCCCCCAGACTTCAGGGGAAACACTGAGGAGGTGACTCCTTCGGACCCGCGTGTGTGGCAGCCCCCGGGGAGATGAAGACCAAGCCACGTCCTTTGCCAAGCCCCCGACACAGACCGAGTAGCCCCCCAGAGGTGGTGATCCAGCAGGCTGGAGCAGATCCTGCACCTTCAGGAAGCTTCTCCCTAGGCTGGGCTGAGCAGCGGGGACCAGGTGCCCCTAGACATTTGCGCTTTCAATGAATACCCCTTTGGATTAGGGCAACATTTTTTTCCTACCCAATGCACATACATATATGCTGCTTCTGGAGAAGGGAAAATCCCAGTAGCCCAAGCCGAGGCTTGATCATCTGAGGCTCAGCTGCATAGTCGGCCACCCAGCGCGAGTGACTCGTGATAGGTTGGTGGCTGCATGGCGAAGGCCCAGAGCGCGTCATGCGGCCGCGTTCACAGACACGAACCCCCGCGGCTCTCTGCTCCTGCGTGACTGCCCTCTGTTCCCTGGCCGCCCCAGCCCAGATATAGGACCATGAACATTTCCCCGCTCTTGCAAGCATTCGTTAATGAAGAACTCTGTTTCATCATCTGCGGTGCTGCGGAGTTCAAAGTGTGTGGCTGCGGATTCGAAGGCCACTGGATTTCTGACTCACTAGACAATGATCAAATTTATATTTTTCCGCACCGTCCGCCTTTGAGACGGTGTTTATGTTTCATGTTAAATAGAATTCTCTCTGGCTTCCCCGGCTGCCTGGGGCCTGGTTGTGCTCTGTCCTAGAGCGGCTCACCCAGGAGCGGCCTCTCCATGTGGCCTCTGGGGTCGATTCATTTTTCTCCCAATGCCTTCGTGAGTGATGATTTCTAGAGACAATCGGATCGGCTGTGCGGGAGACTCTGCTCCATCATTACGACGGCCGGACACATCACAAGCACCATTTTTCAAACCCATGTTTTTCATCCATAGATATGACTTGATTAAACCTTTGTGATATTACACTGGGATATTTGAAAATAGCCTTTAGTGGCTGGCATGCGGGTCTTGCTTCTGAGACATCTGTCACTGCCACACGGGGTACTTGTACTTTTGGGGTTTTTGAACAAAGACGGAAGCCCGACTGCCTGGGTCCAGATCCCAATGCCACTACTTACAGCTGTGTAACTTTGGACACATTACTCAGCCTCTCTGTGCCTCTGTTCCTTGATAAGCTAGAGATACTATTAATAACAGGATTCGTACCTCATAGGACAGTGCCCTGAGTGAAAAGAGATAACATGTGTAAGGCACTTGGTGCCTAGTAAGAGCTGTGGATGTTCGTTTTTACTACTATTGCTTGGTGTTTGTTTTCTTTTTAAAGATTTTATTTATTTATTTGACAGAGAGAGATCACAAGTAGGCAGAGAGGCAGGCAGAGAGAGAGAGGAGGAAACAGGCTCCCTGCTGAGCAGAGAGCCTAATGCAGGCATCGATCCCAGGACCCCGAGATCGTGGCTCAAGCCGAAGGCAGAGGCTTTAACCCACTGAGCCACCCAGGCGCCCCTATTATTTGTTTTTGTTGATTGTTATTTACTCCTCACTACACTCCTGGGAGGTAGAGCTAACTGACAGGTAAGGAAACTGATATTCGAGAAGGGTTAAGTAACTTGCCCAAGAGGTTAAAACATGGCATCACGTTTTATGTTCAGAATCGAGTATCGGGACTCACTGCTGTTTTGCTTCTCCTTTCAAGGCTGGCCTTTATGTGGAAGTAAATAAAGATGTTGCAGAAGATGGGGTCCCCACCCCCAGCCTCATCAACAAGCAAAAGGAACAACTGAGACACACATTCAGCTCATCAGTCAGCCATCCATCGAGCCCAGGTAAGCATCTGCACTGTGCTGGGCACCATGCCAGGCCTTTGGGGATCTCTGGGGCTGTCTACAGAGCTGGACAGAGACACGGCTGACCCCATGCACCATGATGAGTTCCAGAAGAGACACCTGTACCAAGTATTACGGGAAAACAGAGGTCCAAGGAAAGCGGGGAAGGAACCAGGGAATCTAGTTAATATTGTTGGCTCCCCGGCTCATGCCTTGTATCAGTCAGGTGGGCCCCAGCACTGCTGCGTAACAAACAATCCCCCAAGTCTGGGTAGCTTCCAGTAAAAATAACTCATTTTTCCTCAGCTGAACTTGGCTCCCGGAGGCAAGTTTGTTTCAGCACTGCTCCACCTAACTGTGCCTTTTGAGACCAGCAGCTACCAGTCATGTTCTCGTAAGAACTAGCAGGAAAGCAAGAAGCATATTTAAAGCCTCTGTTCACATCACTTCTGCTAGTTACCATTGGCCACTGAAACAAGTCACAGAGCAAAGCACCATTAATGGCACAGGTCTGTATACCCAGCCTACACTAACCAGAGGGCCTGCCAAGTCCCATCTGCGTGGTTGTATAATCCGATTAAGAGGGAGGAGTATAGAATGGAGAGCCAGAATGCAAGGTGCCATGAGTGCTGTGGGCAAGGCCAAGAAAGGAGAGTAATGCAGGTTATACAAGCGCTAATAGCTCCCCCAGGAAGCAGGGTGGGGATACCATATTTATTAGGTGAGAGACCAAAACCCAACTCAGATTCCCTTTTGCCTCATAATTAGGAAGTCTGGGGTTTCATTGAATTCCAGTTTGGCTGTTTCCAAACCTCAAATGATGTTGTCAGTGTTCTGTCACTCTCTCTCCATCTTTCTGTCCCGGTTTTGTGTGTAAGGGCAGGTTGGACTTGTTGGCCTGGGGATTTCGTGGTCTTTACAGCTTGAGATCCCGGTGGACAAGAAAGTCTCCCATAGCATTCACATAACAAATCTCATGGAAGCTGCCAATTGGCCCAGTTTACTCCATCCAGGCATCCCTGAACCAATTACTGTGACTCTAGAATAGAATGCTCTGGGTGACTGGTTAGGAGGATGGCAGCTTGGGGACACAATGATTATCAGCCCCAAGGAGACTACTTAGAGTAGGGGAGAGCCTGTTCGCTGAATGAAATCAACATGTTATTTCAGGACAAAGAGGATGAATGGATGCTAGGCACTCCTAAAGATTGTGATTCGGTAAATGTTGCTATTAGATCTGCTGTGTAACAACGCACCCCAGAACTTAGCAGCTTGAAACAACAATTCAGTATCCCCCATGGTTCATCTGCTGGTCTCACAGGGGCTCATCCGTGCTGCTGCTGCTGCTGCTGCCACATGATGGGACCACTGGGACTGAAGATTCCAAAGAGACCCTATTCACATGTGTAGCGCTTGGTGTTGGCTGGTGGCTGGAGGCCCCCAATTCCCCTCCACATGGCCTCTCACCTTCCAATTGGCCAGAATTGGCTTCTTCACAGTGTGGTAGTCTCAGAGGGCCCAGGGAGGGGGAAAGTTCAAGCTGCCTGGTCTAGTGTCAGAAGTCACCCAGGGTCGCTTCCACCACCTTCCTTGGTCAAAGGAAATCACAAGGAGAAATAAACTCTGTCCTGATGGAAGGAGAAGCAAGGTGACTTTGCAAAGGGGCCTGGGAGCTGGAAGGCTTTGTTGCAACTGTGTTTGCAAACAATCTACCATCGTAGGTTTGGGACGGGAGGGCAGACAGGACTTGGTAGTCAAGTGATATGGACACGGGTAGTTGGGCAGACTTTGAAAATTCACAATGCTTCTCTGTCGGATAGCTCCACTCTCCCCTGACCCATTTCAGCCCTCCAAGCAAACCCCTCCTGCACACCTCACCACTCCTTCAGGAGGCCATACTTACCCTTCTGCCCCCAAGTCAACTCCCACAACCATAGGTCTGGGTGTTCTAAAACAGATACTATAAGATCCTGTCTTGCTTTCTGTTCCCCCATGGCTCCTTGAGGTGAAAGCCTTCCCTCCTAGACTATCATCTCTTGGAGCAGAGAAGACACATCTTAGATGACACCAAGACCTACCCCATGGTATCGGGGACAAGACAAGACCCTACTGACACTTAATGACTGGTGGAGAGATGCAGTTGTCCCTCCCGGTGGGACCCTGCTCTTCCATCATGCCCATCCTAAGACAAAACTCCTGTTCCTGTAGTTAAGAGTCATTTTAACCTTTTGTTGGAAAAAAAAAGAAATCCAGAATAAGGGTGGGGGAAGCAAAGGAAAGAAGAACTGAAGGATTAAACTCTTCTGATCCAGAGTGCCTGAGTGGCTCAGTTGGTTAAGTATCTGCCTTTGGCTTGGGTCATGATCTGGGGGTCCGGGGATCCAACCCTTTATCAGGGTCTCTGTTTAGCGGGGAATCTGTTTATCCCTCTGCCTCTGCCTGCTGTTTGTGCACATGATCCCCCCCAATAAGTTAAAAAAAAAAAAGTAAAACTCTCCTGATCCAAAATGAGGGAGCACAGCCTAATGCAGTTCAATTACAAAGAAAGGAAAAGAACACACTCCCCATCACTATAAACCACAGGCTCGCTGAGCTCCGGCTGCCTCACCACCCTGGCTTTGTTCCAAAGGGCAGCAAGAAGCAAACTCCAACTACCCTCTTGCATTGCTCATTCACTCAGTTCTTCAGTTGTCAGAAAAAGCAGGGCGCCTGGGTGGCTCAGTCATGGAGTGTCTGTCTTCAGCTCAGGTCATGATCCCAGGGTCCCAGGATCGAGCCCCACATCAGGCTCCCTGCTCAGTGGGAAGCCAGTTTCTCCCTCTCTCACTCCCCCGCTTGTGTTCCCTCTCTCTGTGTGTCTTTCTCTGTCAAATAAATTAATAAAATCTTTTTTAAAAAAAAAAGTAGCTGGAAAAAGCATCCTATCAAGGCTTGCCAGAAGAGGTGTTGCCTGCCATTAAGTGTCTCGGTTACCACGTGGCACTCATTAGAGAGACCAGCCTCATATTTGTGATACATTGTTGGACTCACATGAGAAAGCAACTTGATTTAGGAAGTGTCAGTGGCAACAGCTGTGAGATGGGGTTCCCCTTCTTCCCAACCCCCCCCCCCAGTTTCTAGAATGTGCAACTGTGACGTGTGATCCACACTCTGGGAGAAACAAAAGCTCTCCCCGCCCACACTGTTCAACAAACACCAGGGAAACGTCCTGTGCTTTTCCAGGGCTTCCATCCTTGGCTAGGGTTCCACAAAGCCTTGAGACCCTCCCGGCAGACATCCTGTGCACATCTTATCAAAAGCATAAAATTGCCTTATTTCCCTTGGCAGAGGTACCTGTGACATAGCTCAGAACAAATGCTCCGCTGGAATGTGGACTGCCTTCCAAACGCACGCCATGCCTGCCCGCGGGGACCACACTCTCCCTTGCTCGGATCATCTGTGAGGTTTGAAACGCGTCCACTTGAAACACGGACTCTGCACCATTTGCCTTCCCATCAGCATTCCACAGATTCGATATGGATATGGTGAGACAACGGGGCCCTGCATACTTAACTGAAAGGTTGTTGCTCTGAGAAGCCATCGCAGGAGAAACATCCTGGAGAAGTTGAGAGGTTGGCTGCTGGCGGATCAGCGCAGTGGGACGTGTGCTGAGATGATTGATGGCAGGATGCCTTGGCTCATCCACTCTGCGAGTGTTAATGGGCTTGGATGGTGGGCTGCGGCGCAAGCCCCAGGGAGAGGTAAGGCGGCCAGCCAAGGGGTGGACTCTGCTCGTGGGAAGTTCGCTGTCTGGTTAGGGAGCAAGGTCCTTTCCGACATCCTCTGGAGACTAACACACAGACCAGAACTGGTAAAGTCCTAGATAGGAGTCCGAAGGAACCGGAAACAGGGGCGTCAGCACTGAACATTGTGTCGACCAAGTTAGATCCAGCCCGCAACAGCTCCTGGGCAAGAAATGGGTTCCTCTGGATTCATCACACCAGAGCACTTTAGGGAGATCATCTAGAAGGAGTTCAAGGCCAAGGAGATGGTGAGATAAGTTGGCAGGGCAGAGGGGTTCAGAACAGACTCAAAACCCACCCAAAGTTTCCTCTCTCTGGATGTCCATCTTCATGCATCTCTTTTGTCTTTTTCTACATCTTTCCCTCTCTCCCCTCCTTCTTCCCCTCCTCTGCATTTCTACTCCTCCCTCTCACTGTCTCTGTCTGGCTCCTTCCTTACTCTTCGTCTCTTTCCCTTTCTGAATCCCTCCTCTAGACTTTTCTGTTCTTTCTTTCCCTTTTTTTTTTTAAGATTTTATTATTTGACAGAGGGAAGCACAGCCAGAGAGGGAACACAAGCAGGGGGAGTGAGAGAGGGAGAAGCAGGCTTCCCGCCGAGCAGGAGCCCGATGTGGAACTCGATCCCGGGTCTCCGGGATCATGACCTGAGCCGAAGGCAGTCGCTTAACCAACTGAGCCACCCAGGCGCCTTAAAACATTCTGCTTGCTTTTTTTTTTAAGTGTAAAAAGTAAGAGGTGAACCAGACTTTTAAGGCGAAAACATAAACAATAATCAAGTTACAGATTGTCATAAGTCACCTTCATGTGTGGTCTTCTGTAAGGTATTTGTCTGTGTTTGCTTTTACCAAAACAGATAGGAAACTCCTAGAGAATTACTTAAAAAAAAATAAAACAGGGAAAAGCAAGGGGTGGGGGAGGTCCAATAATATAAGTAAGCAATTCATTCATAGGGAACCCAGAATGAAGACAAAGAGATAATCAGTCCACATGAGTTATTAGAGAAATGCAAAGTCCAACAGCATCCCTTCACACCTAAGACACTGGCAAAAATTACAAAGGTGAATAAAACCCAGTGCTGTAGAAGATGTGAAATGGGGACCCTCATGCCCTGTTGGTGGGACTGAAAGGTGATACTGCCATTCTGGAGGAGTATCTGGTGATGTCGAGAGGAGTGAAATCTGTGCAAACCTTATGAATGACCTAGAAGTTCCCCTGGTCTTCACCCCGGAGAAACTTTTGTATGGCCCATGATGGCGTATGACTGAGGCTGTCCATCATAGCTTCCTTTGCAGTGCCAGAGAGTAGGGGACAAGCCGGGCATCCCTCATGAGGGCGAAGGAGAAGGAAGATGATGGTAGGTGCCTAAGCATGGACACATAAGAAGTAGGTGCCCACACCTGACTTCTTCCTCTGGCCCACTTGGCAAACTTCCAGCAGAACCACACAGATCAGAAGCCTGAAATGGCCAATCAAGAGAAGTGACAGAGATGGGCAGGCTGTGCCTGATGTTCCTTCACCTGCTGATGCTGGAGCCCAGGGCAGGGTTTCCAAACAGAGGGGGCCAGGGCCTCCTCTTCCTCCCTCTGACCTCAGTGGGAGCTGCACGTATCTAATGGCCAACGGCGTGGAGAGGCGCAGAGCGGCGTGGGTCACAGTGGTTAAGTGTTGCCATAATTCTCTCCCCTGGAGCACTGAACTCCATCTCCCTCCAGTCTGTGTGGGAGGAATGTAATCCAGTTCTCCTTGGAACTCTGAGCACATAGTGATTCCTTTCTCCTTTTGTGGTCAGGAAATGAGTTTCGCTGTTTTTCACTTGGGGGCTTATTATGCAATAGCTTAAAATATGCAATGGGATGCAGATATTTATATGAGGATGTTGAAATGATGACTTTTTAATGGAAGCAATCTAATTATGCCATATCTGCACCCTTTTCCTTTTTTTTCTTACATTATTTTTACTGTGTTTGAAAGAAGCAGAAATTTTTGTGTGTGCGTCTGGGTTATGTTTTTGTTTTTGTTTAGGGTATGTGGCTCTATTTAATCTCCCAGACTGTTTAAATGGATTGCAAAGAAAAAAAAAATCCAAAAAGTATATGGCTGTGATTTAACAAGATAATTAGCAGCTGTACTTTATAACAAAATCTAAGGCAATTATCACTTCAGGAGGACCCAGAGGAGTCCCAGCTGCCAACATCCTGTTTCTCTGCCAGAAAGAATGACATCAGAACTGCTCCAGACAAAGGGGAGGTGGTTTCTGGTCACCGTGATGTCACCTGCTCCAGCAGACAGTCCCAGACAGCTGGAAGACAGGTGGCTGCTTCCTAGGACATGAAGGAGGAGGATGGGTACCAGAAGGACATGAGTTATTTACAAGCCCAAACCCTGCCCCCTGCCCCCATCACCCCCCCACCGCCGGGCCACTGAGACAGAAACATGTTTATTTAAGCTTCTCCTCCTCCCTAAGACCTTGCCATCCTTCCATCCTTCCAGGAGGTTGAATTGTCCCTCTCCTCCTCTCCGTAGTCTCATTTCTAAATCTTGATCCCAGCTATTCAAACTTTGGTAGCATATGGGGTTCTTGCTCATGGTCAAGTTTACCACTTAACCAAGACGTGTCCCTTTGGAAGATGAGAACTGCCAAGTTACGATGGACAGCAAGCCAAAACAAGCTTAAGAAGATTTGTGTTTTCGAGTCAAGGTTGTGATCTTCCGCTCTGTGGCAAAGGATTCATCATTCCGGGCTCCCGAGCACTTCGGGGATCGGGTGCAGAGTGCGCTATGGTCAGGGACCAGGTAGCAAATGGGAATTTGTCACCGACTGAGTTTTATATGTAAAATTGAGCCACACTATCCTGTTACATGACCATACAATCCAGCAACTGTGTTTTTTTTTTTTTTTTTTTTAAGATTTCATTTATTTATTTGACAGAGAGAGAGCGAGAGAGGGAACACAAGTGAGAGAGGGAACACAAGTAGGGGGAATGAGAAAGGGAGAAGTAGGCTTCCCACAGAGCAGGGATCCCAATGCAGGGCTCAATCCCCAGACTCCAGGATTATGACCTGAGCCGAAGGCAGATGCTTAATGACTTGAGCCACCCAGGTGCCCCTCAATCCAGCAACTGTTTAAATGCGTCGTGGGACAGCCCACAATGCACTCAACTGTTGAGTACATGGTCCCTCTTTTGAAGATTGCAAAGGAGGGAGAAAGTAGGTCTGATTTCCTTGCAAATGGCCGGAAGCAGAGCCCCGCGGGCCGACTCTGGTTCCAGGCAGCCAGGTGCCATCACCGCCACCCCTTCGTGCAATTAGAGAGCCGCTGCCGAGTCCTGTACATCACAGGACCGGTGACATTCTTGGTGCCGGGTGGGAATTTGTCCTTTGTCTTTGACAGATAAACCACAAAAAGATGTGTGTCTGCTCTCACTCTCGCGTGTTCACATGCTCTCATTTCCCCTTCTGCCCGAGAACCATCCTCCCTCGGCCCGTTACAAACCGGGGGAGAAGAAGTCAGGACATCTTCTAGCCTTTCTCCCAACGGCAGCCAGAAAGCTCTGGAGCCACACAGGAAATGAAATGAGACTTGAACAGCCGCAAGGAGATCAAGCACTCCTCGGTCTCACTCAAACACAGAGACTAACCCGGAGGTCACGCTGCCAGGTCTGCCTCGGGAACCGGGCATAATTCTGTAGCCGGGGGCTAAGCGTGCCGTTCACACCGCAGATCCTTTGGCCCCGTGCCATTCTCGGACTTCTAGAAGACTTCCTCCTTCCTTTATGGAAAGCAGGTGTCCATGTCTTCATACATTAGGCTGGACGTCAGGCAGGACCCCAGGCCGAGAAGGCTGTTCCTGCCATCTCCTTCCCTGTAACAGACCACCCAACCTTTGTGGTGTAAACAACAAACATTTTAGTATGCTCCTGGATTCAGTGGGTCAGAAATCCAGACAGGGGAAGAGCTCGGTGGCCTGACTCTGCTCCACAATGTCTAGGGTCTCACTTGCAGAGACCTGAATGCCCAACGGGTGACCCAAGAGCTGGGGACTAGAATCCTCCTGAAGCTCTTTCTCTTGGACGAAAAGGACTTGAAGGCGGGGCTCAGCCAGGACTGTGGATCATCCCATCCCCGTGTAGCCTCTCAGAGTGGGTTGGGCTCCCTCCCAGCATGGCAGGCAGCACTCAGGCTTCTCACAGAGCAGTGTGGAGTGCCAGATGCAGGTGTTCCAGCAAAGAAGACAGAACTTGTGTGGCCTTTTTGGATCAATCTTGTCTTCGAACTCACACGGTATCATGCCCGTAGGGTGCTTTGAGGCTGAGGCCATCACAAGCCCACCCAGGTACAAGGGCAGGGGCCAGGTTAGAAAAGTATCAAAGAATTTGCTGCCATGTTTCAAAACCCCCACAGGACTGACTTCCCAACGGCCCCCACCTCCACCTTAGAGCCGTGCTTGGGATAGGGAGAGGTGGGAGAGGGGAGGGGAGGGGAGGGGAAGGGAGGGGAGGGACCCGACTGCATTTTGTCTTTCTTTTTTTTTTTTTAAAGATTTTATTTATTTGACAGAGAGAAACACAGCCAGAGAGGGAACACAAGCAGGGGGAGTGAGAGAGGGAGAAGCAGGCTTCCCGCCGCCGAGCAGGGAGCCCGATGTGGGACTTGATCCCGGGTCTCCGGAATCATGACCTGAGCCGAAGGCAGTTGCTTAACCAACTGAGCCACCCAGGCATCCCTATTTTGTCTTTCTTGGGTGCCTAATTCTTCTCTCATTTCTGAGAGTCCGCAAAGATCTCTCAGATCCTCTCCATGACATTTTTCTTCCTAAGTCAACTGAAAAGGATGAGCCCCATGACAGCGGCGTCCTGGGTGCAGAGAACATGGAGGCCATCGCCCAGCATGTGGGGAGAGAGGGAGGCAGGAGGCCGGCCCCGAGAAAGCAGGCTTCTCCATGGGCCAGGCACTGGCGGACCCTGGTGAGTGGGAGGCACAAAGCCATTCCTCTTCTTCCTTCTCTTCCCACCCTCAAAGCTTGCATGCAGGTTGGGTAAGGCGATGACTCCTTCCCAGGGCTGCCGTCCTAAGACAGGAGATGTTGAAACAGACACGGGTCCGAGGGGCTTGTTTCCCACTTCCGGCCCCAGGATGCACATGGTAGCTTGCCTAGGACCTTGGAAAAAGCACCCGACGTTTACACAGTGATGACTTGGGTAACAGAAGAGGAATCCTAAGTCCAGGCTGGCAGGGAGTTTCTGGCCCAGGGAATGCACCCCCCCTTGCGGCCCTGTCTTTCTGGGGCTGAGGGAACCAAGGCTCAGAGGGGCCGTGATGAGCCCAGGGTCACCAGTGTGTGACCAGTTGGGGGAGGGGCATTTTTCACAGCCTGTTGACCACCAGGGGTGGCGCTCAGGGGAGACCCACTCATCACCCGCGTCCTGCCAGCTTGGCCAGGTGCCCTGGGCCTCTGGGCTGCTCTGGCCCGCCGGGAGGGAGGATCGTGCTAAACCACAGCAGTCCGCAGAGAACCCTCCCTGCCCCAGGCTGCCGGAACCCCCATCTCAGCAGCAGCAGCCTGTGGCCCCCCCAGCCACCGGCAGCAGCTGCAAGGGGACAGAAGCCACAGGAATGAGGTCCTCGAGGAATCACGAATGGATCCACGAGGATGACATTAGGAGTGTTCGACCTGGCACAGCCGCCTCCGGAGAGGTCGCGGGGAGGAGGCCCCGGGGAGAGGGGCCAGGGGACAGGAGACAGACTGGCCTCTGTCTCACTGCACCCCTGCCAACCCCCTGGCTCCCAGCCGGGGCCGGGATGACAATGCCAGGATTCACAAGCCGCGTGCATCGACCACACGGGCCGCCCATCCCATGTGTGTCAGCGGAGATAACAGATGTCTTTCACGGGGAAGTAATTGCTCCAAACACAACCGGATAGCCCCCCCTCCCAGGGGGTTGCATGGGAAGGAGGGGTCCTCACTTTGGAGGCTTGGGGGCAGATGGGTAGGCAGCCCCCTCCCCAATTCCCATGATCCCTTGACACCCTAATGAGCTGTGCTACCCTTTGTGGAAGATCACCATGACGTCAGCGATGCCCGCCTGCCCCTCTGGGGCAAGCTCGCTTGGGGACAGGGATGCAGGGTCGAGGTCTCCTGGCGGGGGCGGGGGAGGGAACGCCTTTGTTGCCGGAGGCCTGGGTCAGGGGTGCTGCTGAGAGACGGGAATGGAGGGAAGGACCAGACCAGGGTCAGTGACCGTCTTCCAAAGCCTGAGAAATGGGTCCAAAGCGGAAAGCCTGCTTTGGGCCGAAGCTGATTCCAGTAGATGTCACTGTAAGGAAAGGAGGGGCCCCGGGGGGCTGTCTGCGGCCGATGCTGGTAAAAATAGAGCTTGCCTGTGTTCCCACTGCCAAGTCGCCAAGCCTGGTGATTTATAAGGCTGGGAGCAGACGTGTGTATAAATGTTTTTGCGTGCGAGATGTGTAGCCAACCGCGGGCTGGCTTTTTCAAACTTACAAGGAGAGAGGGAGGGAGGGAGGGGAGTGGGGGAGAGCGAAGGCAGCCAGGGTGGGAAGCACATGGGCCACTTTTATGTAACACTCCTCTGATACACGCCGCAGTGGGGATTTATGCTCTCTTTGAAGTAAATTGCATCCCGGTGCACCATAGCATGAAAGTTAAGATTTACCATGGCTGGGACCTCCGAGACCCTGCTGGAAGCTAGAATAATTAGCACAGCATTTGGCTGCCTCTCCTCCCGCTCTGCGGGCGGTGACAGGAGTACCACTAATAGATCTTCCAGGCCTGGGCCCCCATGTGTTTGTTATGGGGTCCACGGTGGCGATGAGCACAGAGGACGCTGGTCAACCAAGGAGGCAGGGGAAGGGGCTGGGACCCGCCTGGTCGCTGGCAACAGCGGGACCTACTCTTCCTGGAGGCACTCCTCTGTCAAAGGGAGGGGCTTGGCCCCAATGAGCTCTTTGGGAGACCCAGACTATATCATCAGCTATCCTACCCAGTGGCTTTCGGAAGACAGTGCCTGGGCCTCTCTCCCTCCCCGCACCCTCCTGACCTTGCCGCCCTTCCCTGCCTCCACAAGTAACTTCCCAGGGTCCCTCCCAGCTCCTGTGCCAGTGCCTGGAGCTGATGTGTTTTGGAGAAGCTGAGAAGTGAGTGCCATCAACAAATCTTCGAGCACCACGGGGAGAGTCCTAACGGCTGCCGGGACGCCCCACCTCTGTCGCTACCTGGCTGTGTGATCCTGTCCCTCTTTGGGCCTCCTCGAACATTCTGTGGTTCGTCTGACTCTCCTCCTCCCCCAGGACACCCTCACGGGGTTCTAAGGAATCCAAGCACAGAAGTAATGGGCAACTTCAGGGTCCCAGGCTCATGATGGGACGCCAGAGTGGGGAGGGGCCCGGCCAGCCCCACTAGTTGCAAAGCTTACAGGTCCCCACTCCAGAAGGCCTTTCCTGAGGTTGCAATAAGGTCATATGATCAGTTATCATTCCGCAGAGCAGAGCAGTTTCCTGGGACCCCTAAAGACACCACTTTATAATCACAACCATAAAAAAAAGAAACACCTGGTGGCCCTTTCCAAAGCCTTCACCTAATTGTCACAATGTGTGTCTAAGGTCACTAATAAAATTGCTCCCGTTTCACATCTGAGGAAACTGAGGCTCTGAGATATTGGCTGTCCCAAGCAAGTCTGTGGCATGTTCTAGAAATATGGATGTTGAAGCCAAACCCACAGGAGTGCAAATCTCAACTCCGTCAGGCTAGCTGGGTGAACTAGGATAAAAGGGAAAGTCTCAAGGCCTCGGTTTTGTCATCTGTAAAATGGGTGGGAACTCAACCTAATGGGGGCCTGGTAAGGGTTGCCTGAGCGAGCACACAGGTAAGAAGCACGAGTCCCCTGGGCCAGAGCTCCTCAGCCAGTAACGGGAGACTCGGGCTCCAGACCCAGGTGGCTGGCTGCAAGCCACTTTTTCCTCTCAGATCACAAGTGCTGCCTGGCATGGTCAGGCCCAGTAAATATTTGCTGAACTGAATTATACCGGCTGCATGAAGGCCTCACTGTCAAGCAGTATTGGAGAAGTAGCAGATGAAGCCATGAGGACTGAAGATTCTCAAAGGGAATTGGCAGCAGGCAGCATGGAGAGTTTAGGGAAGGGGGAGATCCAGATTTAAAGGCTCACATCGCAGGGTCTGGAGCTCGGTGCAGGGTGCGACCAGAATCAGAAGTGGCAAGAGGTTCTTGGACACATCCTGCAGGATGAGTCCCCAAAACACACTGAGCGTTCTTTCGGATCAGTCACCCAAGGCTGGCGATTTGGGAAAATAGTCATCAGTAAAGTGGGACCAGCAGCCACAAAAGCCAAGTGTGATTTCTGAATGATCCTCCCCTCCACACACCCTAAATTCCCTCTGCATGTAACTGTGAGTGTGAGGGGGAGAGATGAAGTGGGGGCTCCTTCCTGTGTAAATCTAGGTCCAGAAGGGCGAGGGGGTCTCGGAGAAACCTCCAAAACTGCCAACCCTTCTCCCCAATCCAGGTCCTCTGGCATCACGTCTCTCTCCCTGAGCTGAAAGAGTCCTGACATGCCAGGCCCATGAGACCTGCCTTCTTCCCCACGGAGAGGGCACAGTGAGGAGAACCTCTCGCACTGACGGAGGCCCCTCCCTTCCCTGCCGTCACTCGCAGGACAGGTGACACAGAGTTACGGAGCAAAGAGGCCAGCAGAACACCCCAGAGCTCTTGATCTCATCTCACAGAACGGGGATGGGCGAATGGATGGATGGATGGATGGACGGAGAGACAAATGAACCAGCTCCCATAGCCCTTGTCTTGCCTGCTTTCTCTCAACTAGGGCTCTAAAACGCTCCCTTTTCCTCCCTTTTCTCTGCTCTTGGGAGACGAGAAGGAGCCAGATGACCTCCCGTAGAAAATGGTTGCGTTTAGGTAACCGTCGTTGTGCACGTGTGACGTCACAGAAAGAGGGAGGGCTTGGCGGTAGACAGATCCAAGTCTGAAAACCAGACCTAACACCACTGAGCTGTGTGGCCTTGGACAACCTACAAAAGCTTTCTGAACCTCTTTCATTATTTGTAAAATGGGGATCAGGGCGGGGACATCGCAGGGATGCTTCAAGAAGGGATGATTCCCAAGAAGCGTCGGGCACGCATACCTGTTTCCCTTCAAGAAAGTGAGCTCGAGATGGAAAATCGCATGAGTTCTGGCATCTAAGCAGGTCTGGCTGGAACCCGCAACTGCTGACCTCAGACACCTCATCTTTGAAAGGGACTGAGAAGACGTAAGTTTCTGGGTTGCCATGAAGAGTAGACACATGTTTCTGGAGAGTTCCCAGCGCATAGCAGGTGCTTAGCAAATGGTAGCCAATATTATTGCTTGTGAAAGGCTATGAGGACACCGAGGCACAAAGCAATCTGCCAAGGCAGGGGGAGAGGGAGGGAGGGGCTCTGGGCTTCTGGGGGGCCCGTGGGCCATGCCACACCACCTTGGGTGACGTTAACCGTGCCCGGTCCCCACTCAGCAAGCCTGGCAGAACCGGAAAACTTCGGGCTCCCTGGCAATGAGGATTTGGCCTGACTGGTGGCAGCCCGCAGGGTGGGCCGGGCGCCCAGACCTAGTTGTGTCCCGCTTCGTGGGCTTCCGATCCCAGGCTTTCCCTGCACTTCGTTAAGAGGCACAGCCTGGTGACTGAGAACATGGGGAGCCACGCCACCTTCGTTTCCAATCCTGGTGCCACCACCATGGGCTACACGATCACTGGCCACAGCATAGTCCCTCTGTGGCTCAGTAATGAGAATGATGACAGTGCGTGCTTCCCAGAGGTGCTGTGACAGCGAGACAGTGCCCGGCACACGCAAAGTCCCCAATCAATGTTAGCTACGATTATTATTCGCTCTTTGCCACGTACAGCTTTGATCTCTCAAAGACCCATTAATCGCTCAGCCCCTTCTTCAAGGGATTAAAAAAAAAAAAACCGAGCAAATGAAATTCTACATGAAATCATCGCTGTAATATTTCTGCTGCCAGGACAAATGATTAGGAGGGGGAAAAAGCCTGGCAGTGATACCACGGGCCTGCTCAGAATGAAGAAGGGACATTAATATACAGCGTCCGTCTAATGGCCGGAGAGGATGGAGCAGGACCAGAGGCTGCCGAAGGAGGGGGGGCTGGAGGGAAGAAGCCCTGTCAGTCAGCAGCCCCCAAGAAGTGGAAGGGGCTCTGTGGCCGGTAGGGAGAGGCACAGAGAGTGGCCTCGTGCGGTCACTGCCCAGCAGCCCCGTGATCAGGAAGCCAGAGCCCAGCCCTGCTCTAGGTCTGATGCCCCTCCTTCAGGACCAGGGGCTCCCTTGGGCTCAAGAAACCGAACCTGCCTCTGTTCTCCACAGAGCACCGAGAGCTTTGGTCCCCCTGAGGCAGGCTCCGAGAGACAGCCTGTCCGGGTTCCCGCCACCTCCCCTTCTCTGTGACCTCACCTAGCCCTATCTGCACATCAGCTTTCTCAGTGGAAGAGTGAGGGGTCTGGCTGAGGTTACGGTTTTGAAAGCCTGGTTGGACGTGGGCCTCCACCTTGCTTCTCCCGGAGCCAGAACCCCATTAGCCAACTTGAGGACTGCGGTAGCAAATAAATACGATTTTGTTTAGCAAAAGTTTCTGCTGCTTTTAAAGTCAAGACTGGATGAATGCCACACCTCCCCTGCCCTGTGTGCCCCGTCCTGGGAGGCACCAGGACAGGCAGGGGGAGCTGGCTTGGTCCTGCCTCAGGGTCCAGAGGCCTTGCCTATCCTCCTTCCCTAGTGGCTGCTGGGCTTTGCATGTCACAGTTGAACCACCAGCAAGGACTGGCTGGAAACAACGCCTTGGCCCGAAGCCCACTCACAGGAGCCGAGCCCGACAGTGTCCTCAACCTCCTGGCTTGGGCCTACACACTCTTTGGCCGAAGTGACCCGTGGGCAGAAGAAGCACTTCCTGCCTGGGCTCAGAATCACCAAGATGGGCATCTCGCCGGTCCCTGTGGGGCCCTTGAAAGGCACATTCTGAGCTCAGGCCCGGGGTGTCTCAATAGGCAGCAACTTCCCACTGGGGTGGGTGGGCAGCAGAGGGTGGTAAAGGTGTGGAGTCTTCCCAAGCCCACCCTGCAGTTTGCAAGAAGCAGGGGCCCACCCATGCTGCGAGCCCCCGCTTCTAAGTCCAATCTTGCCTTCTGGTCAGGGACCCCTGTTGATAAGTTCCTAAGAGCATGGCTCATCAAGGGTGAGGAAGGGTTGTCAGCACGTTAGGCACACCAGAGCTAGACGTAGGGGTGGAGTCTCCTTGAAGGAGGAAGAAAGGCCCAGAAAAGGAGACCTGGGGACTCATGGCCTTTTTTATAGTTTCGCTGGGGCCAGGAAACAGCCTCTTGCTGTCACAGTCAAGAGCCTCTGGGTCAGGTTCCCTGTCTGTGCTCCCAAACCCGCTGCAGTTCATATACAATCGGGCTCCCTTTGTGCCTCTGTGCCTTTGCACATGTGATCCCCCATAACAGAATGGCCAGGCCTTTCGTCTGACCTACTCTTAGCCTTATCTGCCCAGCCGGCTCCTGCTCACCCCTCAAAACCCTTTTCCTTCCTCCATAAGGCCTTCTCTGGTCCCCTCCAGAGAGATTCTTGCCCTGTCTTCTTTTTTCCCACAATATCTTACACACACACATCACTCGGGGCAAATATTGTATTTATTGGAAGAACGAGTCGTTGGCCTGCATTACTGGTCTCTAAACTCCTTGATATTAACCGTAACTTTTCGTACCCGCATATGCTTGCATGATTGTATGTATTTTTGCCTTGCACACCTAAAAAGTTATTTGAGATCACATCAGGAATGGTGATAACCAACATTTATCAGCGGCCCAGTATGTGCCCAGTTCCTAGCACGTACCCCCCACAACACCCTGTCACAAATGGGGAAACCGAGGCTCAGGGGCCTTCGATATCCTGCCCAAGGTCACACAACTAGTAACGCTAAGCCAGGGTGTGATCACTGTTCTTTTAGATTCCAGATCTAGAGTTTGCACTGCTTTCCCATCCCACTGTCCTGCTGCGGAAGGTCTTCCCCCATTTCTCTAGACCCCCCCTGTGACCATGTGGCCATGAGCAGTCTGACAGCAACCCCTGGGATGGGTGGCCCTTGCTACTCAAGGTGTGGTCCTGGGCAAATCTGCAACCGCACCACCCGGAAGCTTGTACGAATCTCAGTTTCCACCATGACCTCCCCAATCAGAAGCTGCAACTGAACAAGATCCCTGGGGGATTCGTGGGCACAGTCCAGCCTGTGCCTCAGGCACCTGTTTCCTCCAGGAAGAGCAAGGGGGGGGCTTCTGAGAGAGGGAGCTCACAAGTTAAAATAAAAATTTCCCTTTCTCATTGCCACTTTGCTCGTTTCTTCCACAACGGTTTGTTTGTTATGTTCAGCCCTAGGTTTCTCTTTTTTTTTTTTTTTTTTTCTTTTTGAAGGAGAGAGAGAGCAGGGATGGGGGAAGGAGAGGGAGAGGGAATCTTAAGTAGGCTCCATGCACCAGCACGGAGCCTGACACGGGGCTCAGTCTCACGACCCGGAGATCATGATCTGAGCCAAAATAAGAGTCAGAGGCTCAACCAACTGAACCACCCAGGTGGTATGTTAGAAAAGACCATTCAGCTCATGAACTCCCCACAGCAGATGTTACAACGTATCCACCAGGAGCCATGCTCTAGAATGCTGACTGCAAGGAAAACGCACCTGGAGCCCCTCCAAGGTGGGGTGGAAAACTAAATGCTAATAGCAATGAGGACCAAACCTGCAACCACTCGCAACAAAGTGGATACATCTCACCATCTTACTGTGGAGCAAAAGAGGCCAGACCCGAAAGAGGACATATGTTTGATTCCATTTCTGTAAGCTTCAGAGATAGGCGAAGCTGCCAGTGTAAAAGTCAGGAAAGCAGCCCCCGGGGGAAGCAGTGCCTGGGAAAGGGTGTGGCGGGGGCGGTTCCTTGGGGGCCAAAGATGTTCCCTGTCCTGACCTGGGTGCTCCTGGCGGGTGCGTCCTGCTGGTAAGAATTTATCAAGCGTACACTGAGGATATGTGCGCTTCTCTGAATGTAGGTTATACTTCAATAACAAGTTAAAAAAAAAAACCTAATGTTGCCTAATGGCCTAAATTCTATGAATATGCAATAAACTTGCAGCATAAGAATTTTGTCCTGCAATTTGCTGCTGACTCCGAGTTCGGGAGGTGTCGGGGTAACAAAGCACCCCAGGGTGAGCATTTGACAGGAAGCATTAGCTGCCCCCCAGGAGCCTGAAATACCGGATGGGTTTTCTCCTGCTTAAAATTAAAAACCTGCCCGCAAAGATGCCGAGGAAGGGAGAATGTGTCCCCAACCCTCATTCTGCAGTGTTATTAACTGTGGGAGTTGAACACAGTGGGTAGTGGGAAGCATTCTCCGACTGCTGGCTGAACACCAGGTGCCCTGGAGGGTGGGGCTGGAGCCTCTTTCTTTACCTAGCTGTGTCCCCCACGCATGTGCACACGAGCGCCCGTAGCCTTACAAGGGAAGGACCAAAAGATGCCTGTTGCCTGATAAACGCTCGCCGATGGACCATAGCACTAGGGCACTAGCAAGGGTAATAACAACAGCTCGCTTTGATTTTGCACGTGCTGTGGGCCCGGCACTTAAGCGTTTTGTGCACGTGATCTCACTTAACCCTCGCGACCAGCCTGGGAGGGAATGGCCAGTATTACTCCCATTCTACAGATGAGGCTGGGAGCTCGCCCAAGCCGAGCGGACTCACACCCATGTAGGGCATGGATCCACAGCCGGCTTTGCCTCGAGGCGTGGCTGCCTTGGAGGCCATGCAAAGCCCCCAATTTTATAAATGTGGCCACCGGGTAGAGTGGTTGGGTTTAGCAAATAAAAACACACGCTGCCAAGTTAACGTTGAATTTCAGATAAATAATGCCTACCTTTTTAGTGTACGTATGTCCCCCGGGATATTTGGGACATACTTAAAATAAAAATTACTCATTTGTTTATCTGGAATGCAATTCTCACTGGGACGCTTGCACTTTATCCAGCGACCCAGCACGGGGGGCGCAAGGAAACACAGTAACATACGAAGTCACACCGGTGGTTTGTGAGAGTCGGGGGTCTGGACCCAGGGCCCCCGACTCCTCATCCCTCACTCTTTCTACTGGCTGTAGCTCTTCCCCGAACCTAGTCGCACGCTGCGTATTTACAACCAAACCCATCGCTTTCCCTGGGGAAAGCCAGGCTGACTGTGCTAGCCCCGCCTCGCCCCCCAATATCCACAGCTTTCTCCTCAGGCCCAGGCCAGCCCTGGGCTGTGTGGGCCCCTCCTCAAGGGAAACCAGGGCCTTCTAAATTCACGTCTGGGGACTCAGTCTTGTCACCGCTTCTTTTCCATCTGGAAGCTGGTTCCAGGAAATAGAGGTTCTAGGCAGTTCTTCTTCTTTTTTTTTTTTTTTTTTTAGATTTTATTTATTTATTTGGGAGAGAGATATAGCGATAGAAAGTGTGAGCAGGGGATTGGGGAGAGAGAGAGAAGCAGGCTTCCTGCTGAGCAGGGAACTCAATGCGGGACTCGATCCCAGGATCCCGGGATCATGACCTGAGCCAAAAGCAGACGCTTAACTGACTGAGCCACCCAGGCGCCCCAGTTCTAGCGATCTCTTGCTACATGATAAGCCACGCCAAAATCCAGAGATTCAGAAAACATGACAATCATTCCTTCAGCTCCTGGATCTATGATTTGAGCAGGTCCCGGGGCAGGGAAGACTTGTCTCTGTACCGCAGAGCTCACCAGGGGACGGGGACAGTCACCTCCCACATGGCTGGCTGACATGGCTCATATGGCCGGCAAGTTGGGGCTGGTGGTTAGCTTGGAGCTCAGCCAAAGCTGAGGAGCGGGGGCTGCGAGCCTCTGCCTGTAGCCTGGGCTTCCTCATGGAAGCATGACATCCGGGAGTCACGGGCGAGCGTCCCAAGAGGGATCCAGGTGGGAGCTGAAGCACCCCTTCACGGCTCACCTTCAGGAGTCACAGGGTACCACTTCCCTTTCAGTCAAGGCAGTTCTAAAGACCACCCCCGGGTTCAAGGGGAGGGGACATAGACTCTCTCTCAATCAGGGACTGTCAGGGTTCTGGAAAAGCATACAGGACTGGAAATATTTTTGTGGGAATACAGAGCCTATTATCTAGGACCACCCTCACATTTTCCAACCAAAATGCTAAAATAAGGGTTTGGAGACCCCATGGTATCAAAAATATTATGGTGTGACCTTCTCAGTGTTGGCTTGGAGCTCAAGATAGTTTTTGTTAAAGAAATAAAATTCAGGGAAACACCTGGGTGGCTCATTCAGTTTAGCGTCCAACTCTTATTTGGGCTCAGATCTTGATCTCAGGGTCCTGCTAAGCAGAGAGTCTGCTTGAGATTCTCTCCCTCTCCCTCTGCTCCTCCCCATGGAAATAAATAAATAAATCTCTTAAAAAAAGAAAAAGAAATAAAAGTCAAGGTAGCCACAGAACAATAGAGGCAGCATGATACTATTCATGTTAAAACATTCACAAAAATTCTAGGTTTCTTTTGTATATATATGAGTATGGAAATGCACTTTTTATTTTTTTAACTTTTAAAAATGTTTTATTTATTTATTTGAGAGAGAGAAACACAGCCAGAGAGGGAACACAAGCAGGGGGAGTGAGAGAGGGAGAAGCAGACCCCCTGCCAAGCAGGGAGCCTGATGTGGGGCTCGATTCCGGGTCTCCGGGATCATGACCTGAGCCAAAGGCAGTCGCTTAACCACTGAGTCACCCGGCGTCCTGGAAATGTGCTATTTGAAGTGTTAGAAAAGAAGCATTCAAGAAGGATGAAAGAAAGGCACAAAGGTTTCCAGTTGGTGTTAGGCAGGATTATTGTACCAGCAACTTTTCTCTCTGAGATAGAATCCAACCCCCACACCCACGGCCATCTGACTGTATGCCTGTTAGCAGATCAGTCCCCTGACTTAGGCCCTATGACTGGCTTTGGTCCTTGGAGTGTGAGCAGAAGTAACACATACCAGTTCCAAACCTTGGCCTTGAGAGGCGTTGCATCCAATTGCCCTCTTGAGTCTATCCTTAGCCATAAGAAAAGCCTGCCCCAGGTACCTGTTCTTTCTCTGGTCTTGGTCCCAGGATGAGAGAGATATGAGCCCTGAGCCCAACCCAAAGCCAGGAGCCCAGCCTTGGCCTGTAGAGCCGCAGCTGAGCCCTGTGGAACTGCAGCCAATCGGAAGACCTCAGAGTGGGAAATCGATGTTTGATGTCGGAAGCCACAAAGACATAGGGGCTCTTTGTTAAGTGGCGCTATCGCAGCAGAAACCTGACTGGTGTACTCTATGAGACTCTGAGTAATCTGGCCCTTGACAACTATTCCAGACCCCATATCCCTTTATGTTGCTTCTTTGTTCACCAAGTCTAGCCCCCTGACCCTTTTTAGTGCCTCGTAAGTTGATTGTCTTCTCGTGAGAGACTCGTTCTACTCAGACCATTTTCTACCCTCATTCTAGCTAATTCCTACCCATACCTCATGTCTCAGAAGGTCTCATCTGAACACCCACCTCCTCCCACCTAAATTAGCTCTCACGTTGTCTGGCTTTCTGATAACGACTTGTCGACTCCTCGTCACCCTGGAGATGATTTATAGATTCCACATCTCTGCGATTATTTGCTTTTCGTCTCCTCCCTTACTATCCTGTGAGCTCCATGAGGGCAGAGCTCACACTTATGTCTTTCATCAGTTTTTACCCAGTGGTATCAAACACGGTACATGGGACATGGTACTTAACTGAATAAATGAGTCTGGCTGAGTGTTTCCAATCATGCTTCAAGAATCAGAGGAGGACTTCTTTCCCAGTGGGTCCAGGCTGCATTGAGGGAAGTGGGATGTAGCTTAAACCCTAAGGTATGGGTAGAATTTAATATGAGCCAAGACAGAGCCATGGTAACCCGCAGTGACTCTAGGAAGCAGCGAAGGGTGGAGAAGTTGGGTCATTAATACTGAGATGAGGAGATTCAGGTCTTTCCCTACCCAGCTGTGTTGCTCCAACTTTATCCAGCAGCCAGCAGGGAGTGGTGGATGGCTTTTGAGCAAAGACAGGGAGAGATGAAGTGTCATTAGAAGTCCCTTCTGGAAGATGTCAGCAGGGAAGTGGGTAGACCGGTGTGAGGTGAGGAGGGCATGAGGGATGAGAGAAGAAACACCACTAAAGCAAAGACACTTTTGCCAAGGGTGTCCACACAGAGTAGCATTCCCACCAAAGGAGCTCAATAAATATTTGTTAGCGATGATGACTGGATATGGTGGAATGACATTCATGTTTCTGCCTTGAATGGGGGAAACGAAGCAACTACTAAGAGATATGGGGGAGGTGGGAAATGGGCTAGAAAGGGTAAGTTTCCAAGCAAGTTAGCACAACATGCAACTGGAGCCCAGTCCTTCTGGAGACCTCCAGAGAGCAGGATCAAGCACCCACCTCCGAGTTCTCCCACCCAATGGCAGGGAACAGGGTCTTTACACATCGACTCCTCTCAGTCCATGTTTTTGGGCTGTTCCAGGAGCCTCTTACTCCTCGGCACTTCCACGCCCTTCACACAACCAGAGAGAATTCTGGTGACAGGAGAAAGCCCTCAAACTAGGAGATGCAGACTCGGGCCGTTGAAAGTGAGTAGCCATGCTCAGAAATGGAACGGAAATGGTATGTTTTTAGTCCCTGTGATATGCCACGCCCACCCCTGGATACTTACAAGTATTATCAGTTCCATCCTCACAAGAACATTTTTAAAATGAAGAAACAAGCGTTCCAGAGTAACTAGCAGCTCTCAGTGTCAGATCGCTGAGGTCCACCTTGCCAAAAGGACCAGCCAAGACATGGGACCATGGTGTCTGCAGGGCGTTGATGGGACTCAAACTTCCAGCCCCAGGAGTCCACTTGCAGCCCACTGCAGCAAGGGGAAATGAAGATGGTCAGAGAGGACTCTTAGGAGAGCCATCATGCTGGCGGCCATGTTGAACCCCCCAATGAACTGTCACCAAAGGCAAAGTTAGTAAAGGACGTGGAAACTTTACCATTGTAAGTGGGCAGGATTAAGTGGTAGTCCTTCTAGGATTCTGAAGGAAATAGCACTTAAATGGCCCTGACATAAACAGAGATGGGAAGCCTTTTCAACAGTGTCATCCGAGTAAGCTCACGTTGTGAGGGTTTGTCTAAGGGCGGTCCCACTGCGTGCCAACCCTCACAGTTTATCTCCCTCCTGGGAAGGCAAGAGAAATACCGAGGGCCAGGTGTTGCAAACAAACAGTGGGCTGTCTCAGCCACATCCAGGACAAAAATAAGGAAATTAATTTACTGATGTTGTGTGAAGGCAAAGAATTTATTTTGAAGAAATGAAGTGAATGGCTGGGAAAATATGGAGCAAAACAATTGGAAAGCTCGGTTAATGCTAAACAAATTATTGATCATTAACCATAGTTGGAAAAACAGGCCTGTGCAGGCAGATGAAAGGTAATGGGAGACAGAAGCCTCTAGAAAGCGGAGACACTCAACTGTCTTTAAGTGTGTGAGAGGTTACTATTTTTTTGCAATTTGGAAATTGTTGCTGAGGCAGTGTGAGAGGTGGGGCTGGGTAAAGAGGAAGGGATGATTATATCAGAATTAGCCTGGGGAGCTTTTTCAAAATGCAAGTGACCCGGGCTATCACTAACGTCAGCATATTTCTCAGGACACGCCTCTCACGCTCACTTGGGTGTCTGAAGTCTTCTGTCCCACAGTCTTATCAAAACTGTTATTTGCGTAACTAGAAAGTAGACCTCACCACACCTCCCCTTCTGTGGGCTTCCACCAAATACAAAGGGCTGGCAGAAAGTTCTTCGTCCCCCTGGTCCCTCTGACGGGCACCCAGGTGAGATCGTTGAACCCCCAAGAACGAGACTTGGACCCCTTCATGCACCATGGTTTTTCCTGTCCCTCCACAGCACCCAGCACACAGTCAGACACATGGTCGTTGAATGAAGGACACAGGCACACCGCCCACCCAACCAGAATGACCATTTCCGGGCATTTCTTCAAAAACAGGTAGATTATTGATGGCACCATGGAGTCTGCCTGGGTAGACATGGCAAGAGGAGAAATACCCACCCAAGGGTGATGAGAGACTGGGCCAATGACTTCTTAGGGAAGCAGTGAGCCCTCTCGGCCAAAAACAAACCTCAGTGAGCCTGAGCTGGGGTCAGTCTCCGCTGTCACGGGCCTCCCGCGGGTACCACGGCTGTCCTAGCTCCTGTAGTTGTCATGGCAGTCATGGTGGCTGTGGCCATCTCAGCCCCCTCCAGGAGAGCTGCGAGAGGAAGACCCCAGCCACCCTGCCCTTGTCCTGAGCCCTGGGTGATTTATGGCTGCGTCCACACACACACACTCACTCATCCTGTCCACAGACTGAATCTGGGCTAAGGCCCATAAAATAGGCAACAGCTATTGGCAAATTCATTAATTAGGATTCTGTTTGTACTTTTATTGTGAAGGAAAATCATTTGTCAGCTTAAAGTCAGACCCAGTGCCTGATGAGAACTGTTATTCTAAGAAGCTATTGACTGAGGCTCTACGTGGTTCTCCTGCTCTCCCCCACCAGCTGCCGCATGCACCCCACCTCTACCGGCCACAGCCCGCCTCCTGCCCTCCCCCTTGATTCAGGGCCCACGTGGTGGGTTGTTTTCCCGGTAGACACACCCACTTCTTCCTTGCCAACATTACCCCGATTTTGCTTAGGAAAAGGGCAGTCAATATGCCCCAAGGGTAGCCGTGGCAACTCCACTTCTGCCCCCCGTGGCACAATTCTGACCACTGGCCTGTGAGAGGAAGTCTGTGGGGCCTCATTTCAAGGCACTCGAGGCATTCTGTGGTCAAGCCTATGGACTTGTGTTGGAGTGGGGCCCCCAGAACCAGTGGGGCCCTCCTGTGAGCACTGGGAGGCAAGCTACAAAAAATGGGCGGGGCCTGGGTCTTGGATGACGTCATGAGCTCTGAGTTAACCAACCTGGGAGTCCTCTTGCCTCTGGGCTTCAGGATCATGGCAGATGATAATCTCTCTGTTGTCTACACTGCACCGAGTGGGCTTTTTATTCTTAGACCCCAAAGCACTGAATATAGCTGCAAACATCCTGGCCCGCTATAAGCAGCTCAGACTCAAACAGATGCTTCTTCCAAGAGATGGTAATGCCTTTGCTCTAGATCTTGAATGTGGTTGTCCGATTCTAGATTCTCCCTAGACTCTCATCATACCGGTAGTCTTTGTTGGGAAAGGACAAATGTACTTCGTGTGACCCACTTTCCCATTAGCCGTTTTGCTATCACTACTGGAAACCACTCTCCCCACACCACAAAAAAAAAAAAAAAAAAAAAAAAGGAAGCTTTAGGCCAGAGCATGCAGTGACAATAAACACACACACACACACACACACACACACACACAATCGTTGTGTATGTGGATGTCTTTGTTATGGGTACAATTGTGTCATATTCATATGTTGAAGTTTTAACTTCTAATGCCTCAGAATACGATTGTATTTGGAAATAAGATAATTGTCAATGTCATGAATTAAGATGAAGTCATATTGGGATAGGGTGACTCTACTCCAACATGACCGGTAGGCCAGTAAAAAGGGGAAATTTGGACACAGACATGCATGCAGAGAAGATGCCATTCGAAGATTGGAGTTATGCTACCACAAGCCAAGGAAGTCTCACCAGGAGTTAGAAAGAGAATGCCCCCCCACACCTTGACTGCGGACTCTGGCCCCCAGTAACTGTGAAACAGCACACTTCTGTTGTGGAAGCCGCCCTGCAATGGTACTTTGTTACGGCAGCTGAAGAAAATTAATCGAGTCTCTTAGATGAAGATCACGGTCGGCGCAGTATGTGGAAGCACAGTTCCCATATTAAGAACCATAAGGCCAAGGTCATACCTTCTGGGCAGAGCCCAGGTCTTCTCTAATTTGCAAAGTCCCTCTTAGTGTCTTCAGACACCAAGCTGGCTGGGCAGGTCAGCTGGGCAGCTTCCCAGGGCACCAGTCTGTTAGAGGGTCCAAAATAACGCTGGAATAAATAGAAATACCCCCTCCAGTTGATGCAAGTTTCCACAGGCTTCGACCAAAGTAAATAACAGCCTTATATGGAAATTTAAAACACACCTCTGGCTGGCACTGACCCCTCTCTTGGGATATTTTTGTAATACACACATACAGTTGTGATCAGCCGAAAATCTGAAACCAAATAAAGCGAAGTGTAACTTTCTTACTTACCACAAACAATGATTCATTTCATTAGATAATTTATAAGCCCTCCAATATGCTTCCCCCAACAAACTGTCTGCCTTGGGAAATTGCCAAAGAAAGTCAATGTGAGGAAAAGAGCCACAAAAAGTGGAAGACATTTTGCCACTTCTGTAGCTCATTAATTTTTTGACAACCGGGGGAGGTAAATTAGGGAGTAAATCTGTCTGTGCATAAAGTGTTTTAATAAGTTTGGCAGAGTGTGTTTCTTTAAGTATAATGTCCTCCCCCCATGGCCCATGGCCACCGGGAATAGAGACTCTCTGTCCCAACCCCTCCCGGTGAATAAGTTTGGGCCAGTTAAGATATAACTGGAAGTACCACAATTCAGTTCCGAGAACCCTCTACTGCTTCTCCTTGATCCCTTTCTCCTCTCCGCTGACCAGAATGTCACTGCAACTATCAGCTTGGACCAGGAGGTGACCTGGGGATGGGGGCCCATGCCTGGCAGAGCAGCGCAAGTCCCTAAGGACTTCCTACAACAGAGCTCCCATGTCAGGCATAGTCCGCTGGTGAGTGAGGCATACACCTCTGTCTTCACACCTCTGTGACCTGTAACTAAATGCTATTACAGTAGGAATCCCATTTTTGTCCCCTGTGTGAAGGGACAGCAAATTGTCCCCCCGGGCAGAGTCTTGGTCTGGCCTCCATCAGAGCAAGCATGGCGCTCTCTCTTGGTGTGGCTCCCACGAAGGTGCGAGGCGGTGTGATGGCGATCCTGTGAGGACAAAGATGAGACACTTCCATTTGGTGGTCTGTCGTGGCATGCACGCCCTCGGAACCTAGCGGCCATGTTGTGAGGAAGCCAAGAGGCAAATGGACAGGCCACGTGTAGCTGCTCTGATGAGACCAGTTGACATCTCAGCACCCCCGCCAGCGTCAAGGGCAGACAGGTGAGTGAGTGAGCCTTTAGGTAATCCAGCCCTTGGAATTGACGTTGTCATTATTTTAAGCCACTAAGTGTTGGGATGCTTTGTTATATGGTAAGAGATCATTGCAATAGGCACCCATTCTGTCCCACAAGCCCACATGCCAGTGTGAGTTCCCTGCCATTATAGAGGTTTCCAGAAAGTTCCAACCTCGTTTCAGTGGGCTCCTGAGAAGAAAGCAGGGGCCCTGGGCCAAAGGGGACAGAGGCTGTTGGTTCCAGTGTCCACAAGAGAGGGGATCCAGGCGGAGGAAGCCAGCAGCCCCTCCCTGGCCTGGCAGTTCTAATCATACACTTATACACACAAAGACAGGGGAGAAAAAGGAATCTCGAGCCAGAACCCAAGCCCCAGGGCCCACATGCAGCACCATTTACTCCCCAGTTTGCCAACTGAAACCTCTCCTCCCGGGGCCCAGCCCAAGGGCCCGGGTTTCATTTCATGCCCCCCAGACATCTCCAGGGAGATTCTTGAAATGAATCCCCGAGTTCCTGCAGCATTAAGAGAGTGATGAGACCCCTCGCAAGACACCTGCCTGGGGGAAGAATCTCCACGGTTCTCTGCCGAGTCAAAGGCCCCCCTCCCCGAAACAGACAGAATTGTTGCTCTGTTGAAGCCCTAGCCCCCCTGTGACTCCCCCATAAGCCTCTGGGGGTGGAAACTAAGGTGAAACAAGGTCCTGAGTGTGGGGACCTAAGTCAACAGGACTGCTGTCCTTGCAAGAAGACATTCCAGAGGGAAGGCCATGTGGGGACGCAGCCCAGGAGAGAGGCCTTGGGAGGAATCCACACTAGTGGCGCTGTGATCGTGGGCCTTCCAGCCTCCAGGACCCTGAGGAAACGAACGCGTGTTGTTGGAACTGCCCGGTCTGTGCTGTCCATCGTGGCAGCCCAAGCAGACCAGTATGCTCCCCAAGACAAACAAAAAGGAGGGGAATGTGGGAGAGATGGCGTCGTCATTTTGCTGGTGGTGACACAGAGGAGGAGACCTTTGTCCTGGCACGTACCCTCAGCAGTGCAGTCCCATGCGGGGATCCCTGGGTGGGCTTAAGCAGTGCCCTCTCCTCCCAGCGCGGTGGCCAGGCGCAACCCTCAGAGGATCGCCATGTCCTCCTTGTGCACTTACCTGCCGGGGGGACAAGAGCAGGGGGTGACAGCTGGAACCCTCCGGCCGGGACACGGGGGAGACGGCATTGGAAGACAACTGCCTGACTTCCTCCCTCAGGCTTCCTGGTGACCAGGCAGCATCTCCTCAGCTCAGAACAAGCCCACTCGCCTCCCTTCTAGTTGCCTAGAGGGTCTGGCCACCTTTCTGTCTGGCAGCTGCCAACATCTGCAAGGCCTCCATCTGGTCTGCCTTTGTGCCCTGAATGTAAGTATATTTATGTCTGATTCCCCACCCCTGCCCCATGCCCCCAATACTTGAAGGGGAAGGGAGGGAGGGAGGGGGGGAGGATCTGTACTTCAGGGCTCAGAGCTCAATCCACCTCCCCACCCCATCTTAACATGCCTTCTTGATGTTTCCTGCACCTTCCCCTCAAGGCGGAGGTGGGGAGCCCTAAGCTACCCTGTTGCCATCCGCCCTACTTGTGCCCCAGCCCTGCGGAGCTGCGCTGCAGCCAACATGCACGATCTGGCAGAACTCCAAGTCTTCAGGGTTAGAGCCCCAGCTTGCAATGCACTACTGAGCAATACTTCGTCATGCGTGCATCCAGCAAATTCTTGATTAACGTTCACCCCACTGCAGTGGGCCAGGCTCTGAGCTAGGAGCACAAGCACAGCACAGAGCAAGGTGCACAGGCCCCCTGCTTTCTTCAGCTGGGACAGACAGACAACAAGCATGCAAACAGACGGCAGATGGTACTACACCCCACGTTAAGACTCCAAAAAGGACGCTTTGGTGGAAAAACGGAGGCGGTAGGGGGACGGAGTGGGGGCGGGGATAGTGGCAACTTCAGGTGGGCTGGCAGGGAAGGCCTCCCTCAGGGCCAAATCTGAAAGACGCAAAGAAATAGACATGCACTGACTGGATGGAAAAGCCTTCCAGGCAGAAGGAACGGCTATTATGAAGGTGGGGCCTCAGGCGGCAGGAATGAACTTGGTGGTGTGTCCTGGCAATAGCAAGAAGGCCAGCATGCTTGGGGTTGCCAGCAAGGTGATAGGAGCTGACTGCACAGGGCTCAAAGGAGACCAGATCGCAGAGGTCCTGGGGACACTGAGAAGTCAGGATTCCAAATGGGGTTAGGGATGGGAGGTGACCGAATCAGATTTCTAGTTTTTAAAGATTTCATTTATTTGACAGAGAGAAACACAGCCAGAGAAGGAATACAAGCAGGGGGAGTGAGAGAGGGAGAAGCAGGCTCCCCGCCCCGATGTGGGACTCGATCCCGGGTCTCCGGGACCACGACCTGAGCCGAAGGCAGTCGCCCAACCAACTGAGCCACCCAGGTGCCCCAGATTTCTAGTTTTTAAAAGATCGCACGCCCATAAGATGCCTCTTAATAACAACAAGAAAAACAGTCACATCGTACAGAAACCTGGAAGATGCTACCATGACCAAGCGATCAAATGGAATACCACCAGTCTCGGATCAAATGGACACCGTGCGCCTCCCTTGGGTGAGGGGATGGGTTCTGCTAAATGTGCAGCACCTGAACCCGGTCCCAGACAACATCAGAGCCAAACTAAAGGAGAGTCTACAAAAAGAGTACCCGCCTGTACTTTTCAGAAGTACTCCTGTCACAAGACACAAAGACAAAGGGACCATGCCCTATTAAGGGAGATTAAAGAGACACAATAACAGAATACAATGTATGACTCGAGATTAGATCCTGGGCCAGAAAAATATTTTATTTCTTTTCTTATGAAGGACATTAGTGGGACAAGTAATGAGCATTTGAATAAGATCTGTCAATCAGGTCATAGGATTGTATCAATGTTCATTTCCTGATTTCAATCAACTATACTGTGGTTATTTTACGAGAATGTCCTTCATTTTGCATTTTCAGGGAATATAACAGAAATATTTAGGGGCAAAGAAGCATCATGTCTGTAACTTGCTCTCAAAAGATTCAGGGAAAAAAGTGTGTGTGTGTGTGTGTGTGTGTGTGTGTGTGTGTGTGTGTGTAGAGAGAGAGAGAGAGAGAGAGAGAGAGAGAGAGTGTGCAGCTTGCCAATTGGTAAGATATTAGGGAATCTGAAAAAAAAAGATATTAGGGAATCTGGGTAAAGAAATACAGGAACTTGCAAAGCTGTAAAGTCCAGATCACTTCAAAATTAAAAGTTTAGAAGGTAAAAATGTAAAAGTTCACTCTGGCTGCAGAGCATATTATGAACATCTGGGGAAGAGGCAGCAGCGGGGGAAAGGGGGGCAGGGAGGGCCAAGGTTGAAGGCCCCTGCTAGGAGGGAACGAGGGCTGAGGCTTTCAGACCTGAATCAGAAATCAGAGCTCGGGAAAGCCACTCAGTCCCCCACCGTTCCACTAACAAGGGGCCCAGCCAGTGCCCGCAGAATGGCTCCTACGACTTTCCTTTGCCTCCAAGCTGAAAAGCAATCAGATGTGAAAGCCCAGGGCAGCGGGAGCACTGTGGCCGGGGCTCAACTATGGGAGGTCTGCGGGGAAGACGGCAGACTGGCTGAGGCCCCTGCTGCTTTGTCACCTGCATCCCCAGATGTCCCCCAGCGCCTGGGGCCTCCTGGGCCGGCCTCAGCCCCGAGGGAAAGAAGGCTCCCCAGACCCCAGCAGGCCTTGGCCAAGATCCTTTTGACCTTAGCCGGGGCAGGCCAGGGCTCCGTTCTAAAAGAATAAAGGAACAGGCTTCCTCGGGGCCGGTCGGGGGGGGGGGGGGGGCTGCCCCTCCCAACCTGGTGCAGGCGACACGTGGCATGGCCAGTGAGGCTGTCTAAACAAGCTGGGGTTTAGCCGCTCACCAGGCGCCACACTCTCATTAAATAGGGACCGGCCGCAGGGCTAATCTGACAGGGCCGCCTCCAGACGCCCGGTTCCTGCAGGTGGACGGGTACGCCCCGGGCCCGTCGAGCACGTCTCAGGGAGCCGGGTGGTCTGATGATTCTGAACAAATGTGAGGGCAGCCGCCTGAGTTCGGAGAAGCCTACCCCTCTCACCCTCCTTTATCAGGCCCACAAACAAACAGCGCTGTTGGGGGGTCGGGGGGGTTGCACGTGGGCTGGACCTCCTTCCCCTGCTTTAGCGGTTCACAGTTCAACCCCCACAGCCTGCTTCGCCGGATTAGAGACATCCATGGCTTGCAAAAAGCGGCGGCCCAAACGCAGACTTTGGTGCTAGACGGCAATCAGCCGGCCCCTAGGAGAGCCTGTTGCTTTATTCTTTTGGAAGCCTTTCATAGAGGCGCAGTGACTCAGATGCGCCTGAATCCGGAGCAGCCGAGGCCGTGGGTCCGGGCCGTGATGTGGGCCTGTACGTCAGGCACAGCCCCTGGCGCCGGGCCAGCCGGGAAGCCAGGAGGCTGGGAGGCTGGAGGTTTGCAGGCTCATAAAACGAAAGCGCTTGTTCTTCGGCCAGACCAGAACATGCCAGGCTTGGTGAAGAGGCCAGGGGCTCTGCCCCGGGCTGGCATGTTCACCCGCAAGACCGTGTCATCCTACAGATTGGGAAGCCGGCTGAAGATCTGTGGGCTTCCTCAGAGCAGGTGGCTGGCATGTCGGGGAGGGGCCGCACTACTGACCCAGTTCCAGGTGAGGGGTCGTGGAATTGACTTAGCCCAAGGCCCCCGCAAATACCTACCTAGGGCTTCCCTGCAGTAGCAAGGCATCTGGGGAACTCAGAAACAGAAAGCAGCGATGACACACCCCTTCCAGGTTCTAGCCTGGCCGCCTCAGGCTTGAGTGCACCTGCATTTTGCCCAGGCCGCAGCGAGGCTCTGTTGTTGCCCCAGTTTTTCCGAATCTCCCCTCTTGACTTGAGATGGCACGGCACCACGCGGGGACTCTCAAACTATCTGCAGATGAGGGACCGGTCGTGTTTGTGTTGCTTTGTTAACTTCAATCTGCCATGGATGGATACTTTTGTCCAGTACAATAAATATGGCTGGCTAGAAAAATGAAATAAAAAAGAAGTACAAGGGACATCTGAGTGGCTCAGTTGGTGAAGCATCTGCCTTTGACTCAGGTCATGATCCCAGGGTTCTGGGATCGAATCACACATCGGGCTCTCTGCTCAGCGAGGAGCCTGCTTCTCCTCTCCCAGTCCCCCTGCTTGTGCTCTGACAAATAAATAAAACCTTTAAGAAAGAAAGAAAGAAAGAAAGAAAGAAAGAAAGAAAGAAAGAAAGAAAGAAAGAAAGGAAGACAAGCTATAAAACACAAGCCCAAACGTTTATCATTGGATTTTCTAGCAGACAGAAACATACTCTGTTGAGTTTCTAAAGACTGGCTCCCAATTTCTGTACTTAGCTCACCATGGACAAGTGCCAGTGTGTGGACTCGCCCTGGCCTGGGGAGCACACTTGGAGTAAAGGGCACAGAGAAATCAAGGTCGAAGCCCGTGGGTTCTAATACCACCTCCGTTACCAACTGGCTGAGTGGCTGCTCCCTCCGGGCCACCAGCTTCATGTGCACACAGTAGACGCACGAAAGCAACTTGCCCTGTGGTCTGCCGAGCAAAGGAAGATGCCAGCGCTTTTCTTTGTCTCTTGTGGACTCCTTTCTCTGCATAGCAAGATGGGGTGGGGCGGTGAGATTTCCGTCCCATGGAGTGGATGACGAGCAAACTGTGTAAGGGGTCCCTTTAGGCAAATGCCCTGGGTGTTCTCAGATTTCCACATAATCCACCCCCCCACCCCGGCTCTCCCACATGACGTTGTCAGGCAAATAAGGGAGGAGAACAGAACTCACGCCACCACCTCCCACATTTCATTGTGCACACAGATCCCCTGGGGAGGTTGTTCACAGGCAGTACGCCGACTGGGCACGGCTGGGGTGGGGCCCGAGACTCGGCATTCCTACCAAGCTTCAGGTAATGCAGGGGCTACTGGTACCCAGCGCACACTTCTGAATAGCTTCTGAAGGATGAAGGGTTTCTGGGGCCTCGTGCAGAGAGAGGGGGTCCTAAGGTGCCCCTACACAAGCCCCCACCCCGGGGAAGTTTCCAGGTCTCTGCAGTGGAGTGTCAGCTCCCGGCTGCCCCTGCAAGGGCCATTGCAGGGGTGCAGAGGGGCCCCCTCCCTGACTTAGACATGAGCCCAGGGAACTCCCGGTCTGACCATCTGGGTACAGTTGGAGACCCATCACCCCAGCCAGCTCTGCCTCCCCTCAGCAATCACTGGGGCCGTGGAACCCTTGAAGACTATGGCATCCCCCATCTAGACCTTGGTCCAGGCCCCTTAGCCCTCAACACGGCTGCCTTCCACTGACGGAACCTCAAGGGCCATCGCCAACCCCCAAGTGAGAAGGGCAGCTCGGCACAATGCTGCCCCTCTCGGTTCTCTTTAACATGGAGCCCACCAGATGAGTATGGGGTATAGCCTCCAAACTCTCCTCCTAGAGCCCGCAGCACAGCCAGAGACCAACACATTGCTGCCAGAGATGGGCCCTTCAAGACACGTCTCAAATATCCCTCCCTCTGGCCAGATCCCCGAGGGGGCGACCAGAACCCTTTCAGAAGGCTTCCCCAGCTCCAGCCTCACCTTCCCACCGTCGGCCCATCGTCCTCCCAAAGCAGAAGGAACCGCCTCTCCCTCTTCCTCTTCCTGTCTGGTTGGGACTTCCCACTCAACATAAAGGAGAGCCTGAAGGGATAGAGGAAATCCTTTTCTCTCCAGACAATGCCTGACTTCCTCCCTGATTTCCTCCCTGTGGGTTGAAACACAGTCTAATTTGACCAAAGCTAAACAAAGGCTTCCATGGTAAGCAGTTCACGCTGCTCCTGGGTGATCTGGGAACCCCCGAGCCCCACTGGAAATCCACCAGAAAATACTGCCCCAAACGACCCCTGCTCCATGGGAAATGAAGGTCTCTCCCTAATTGGCTCCAAGAGTCTGAAAAAGGGCCGTTCTCTTGGCAACTTGGAAGTGGGGTGCACTCCTTCGGGAGGCCTGTGGGGTGGGGCCTGGGTAATTAGTGAGCACTTACTGGGTGCCGGGCACCTGCGGGCGACCAGGGAGATCGCTGGTCAAGAGTCGGCTTTCAGGGGTATCTGGGTGCCTAAAGCGGTTAAGCATCTGACTCTCGATTTCAGCTCAGGTCATGATCTCAAGGTCGTGATATGGAGCCCTGCATCGGGCTCCATGCTCAGCATGGAGTCTGCTTGGGGTTCTCTCACTGCCCCTTCCCTAATTTGTGTGCAAGCATGCATGCTCTCTCTCTTTCTCTCAAATAAATAAATAAATCTTTTTTAAAAGAGCAGATTGTCCCCAGACAACTGCTTCAGAAAAAAATTGAAAATAAACTAAAATAAATCTTAAAAAAATAAAAATAAATAGTAAAAAAAAATAATAATAAGGAGTCCACTTTCAAAGCACTTATAAGTGATACCACCATCCCCCGTAATGGGTACTGTGACACCCCATCCAGTTCCCTTTCCAGGGGCTGACTCAGCTACCGAGAGCCCCTGGCGGAGGCCACCCCCTCCCAGGGCAGCCCACACCCCATGACGGTGGCAGCAGATCACGCAGGGACCACTGTGATGGGCCACCGGGCTACAGGGCTCCCTGTGGGCTGAGCTGAGGCTGTTGGCCTTCTCTTCCCTCTGTCCGCCCCTAATTCCATCTTTGCCTTCCTCAGTTGTGGCTCCCAAGGGCCCTTTCTCAGAAACATCCTGCAGCTAAACTCCATCTCAGAGTCTGTTTCTCAGAGAACCCAACCCTCATTGCCCCCAGTGGCTGGGAGGCCCGCAGATGTGGAGCAGGGGGCCCACTTACTCTACTTCTGGGAAGATAGCTATGGGGACAGCCTCTGCTAGCCACAACCTGGGAGAGCCAGACTGTAGAAGCTGTGCGAGAGGTTGGAATCGGGGCGGGAGACAGACCTGCAGGCAGGAGCAGGACGAGACTCAGTGGGAAGAGGTAGCAGGGAGGGAACACTGGTCCAGTCATCGGGAAACGCAAGCTCCCTTCCATCCAAGCTGGGCTGAGTGACACAAACCAGATCCCTCCTCTCTCTGGGCCAGACTCCTCGCCTGTCAGGTGAGGACTGTGCATCTGAGGACCAGGAGGCCCGTGAGGCCTTCTGGCTCTGACGTTCGGGCCTCGTGCTGGGCTGTCTCCGTGGCCCCAGGCCTCACCAATGTGGCCGGAATTGCGGAGAAAGTGGAGCAGAATTCAGCAGGAGGACATCGCCCTCTCCTTTTCAGATGGGTCAGGGGGAGTCTGGTTGTTATAGGCTGCACTGAGTCCCCCTAAAAATCATCCACTGAAGCTCTACCCCCCAGGACTTCAGAACGTGCCTATAGTTGAGATAGGGCCTTTCCAGAGGTGAGGTAGGAAAAATGAGGTCATTGGGGGAGACCCCGACCCAATGTGACTGGTGTCCTTACAAAAGAGATTAGGACACCGACAGGCACGGAGGGAAGAGGACGTGAGGGCATAGGGAAGAGGCAGCCATCTACAAGCCAAAGAAAGAGGCCTCAGAAGGAACAGATGCAGCCAACACCTTGATCCTGACCTCCAGCTTCCAAAAGCGCGGGACAGACGTTTGTGTGCCTCAGCCTGCCCAGGCTGTGGTCTCACTAGGACAGCCCGAGCAGAATAACATGCTGGTCAATTAAATGTATAGAGGAACCCCCAAATTTAGCCCCGGAAGGCTCTGCCGAGTATCCGGAAGTCCAGACACTCAGGAGGGATTCCCGGCTGAGCGAGCATGGCCGCCATGCTTCCGCTGACGGCACGCCAGGCTCTGGGAGAGCTGCATGGGGCAGGAAGCTGCGTGCGGATTGCGGGGCAGAGAGCTACTGGGTGGCACCCGGACTGCGTGGCCGAGAGCCCCACACCGTGCACAACACCCAGACCTGGGTGTTCCACACCAGGGAGGGAAAGGAGAGAATGTTCTGGAGGGCCGTGGACCACCGCAGCTGTCTGGGTCTGTTTCCTTACCTCTGAGGAGATTTCCCTAGTTCCGGTATGCATGTGGTTCCTCGCTCACCGTGAAACACAGTCAGAGATATAATGAGCTGTTATGGCCCACAGCTTCGAGGAGGGTCCACGACACACACCCCGTCCCTCATGGCAGGCTTCACTGACTCAGGGCACCCCGGAATGTCTCAGGAGGGAGGCCCAGGACCACTCCCAGCGCTCCAAAAGCCGATTCTGCTGAGGAAAGGCCTTTCTCTAAATATTTTCTCTCCAGGTTTGGCTGCAGACAGTCACAGCCGGTCAGGGGGCTCGGAGAACAGAGCAAGCCTGCCAAGAGCCGTCTGAGGACCCTTTGTAAAGAAAACCCAGGGAGCCGGCCTGGCCCACACCCAGACAGCAAAGGGACAGGCCCACCCTCCCCTGCCTGGGTTCAAGCCAGGGCACCCACTGTGGCCAGGAGTTCCAGGCCCAGGCAGACCCCAGAAAACAGTCCACAGCCCTCCAGTCAGCTGCCGTGTGTTTGTTTTTACAGCTGCTCCGCCCGCTCGGCTGTTCCAGGGAGCAAAGGAATCTGTCTGAGAAAAAGAATGTGGCAGAGAGGCGGGAGGCAGCCCGGGGCAGCCCCGCAGCCTCCACAGCGACAGCACTCGCCAAATCCAGCCAGACGCCCAGGAGGGTCACCCAAAGACTTAGAGACCAAGGTCCTGGACTCCCCCTGCAGACAGCCGTGCTCCTCGGGGGGCCGGGGCTTCGCCCAGAGTCCTCAGAGCGGTGCCCCTCAGCAGCCTGAGTGCACAGAACACGGGCCCATCCTCGTGAGGTATTTTGTTTGCTTCTCTCTCATTCACACACACCCCCCACCACCACAGAAACACACACACACACTGAGAAGGAGGTCCGTCAGCTGTGTGTACAAAGAGAAAGCCCACAGCCAAGCCTGCAATGGGCCTGGAGAGGAAGAAAGACAGAGATGACAAGATGCGCCCTAGACCCAAAGAGCCAGCCCCACCAAGGGAGGACATCTACAACCCTAGAGGTCCATCCAGAGCCCCCAGACCTGTCATCTTTGTTCTGGAGCGTTCTGGGCAGCCCAGCAGGAACCTAGGCAAGGACCAGCTCAGTCACCCTCATTTGGGTGGTCTTGGTCACAAGGACACCTGGGATCCCCCAAACAGACACACTTGATACCCATACCCATTGGACTGACCAAGAGGTTGCCACGGGGAAGCAGGGCGGCAGGGTGGTGATGGGAGAAGGGACACACAGCTTCCAGGTCAATCTTCTAGACTACAGCAGGCTCCCACCCTTAAGTGGTCAAATTTGGGTTAGAACATTCATTATTGCTATTGTGATCTGGCTGGCCTTAAATTCCTCTGAGCCGAAGGCGTGGGCTGTGTAACAATGAATCTCCCCCTAAATCTTTCCTGGTCAGATTAATAATCTAGATGTAAATGAGCTTGTGCCCTGGGTCCACATGTTCAGCCCTGAAAGGACCCCTATAGGAGGTCGAGGGATTACTCAACATACAGCAAGAGTGACCAAGGGAAGGTGTCTTAGGCCAGACTTTTCCAGAATCTGAGCCTCAGACAAGGATTTGGGGCCAAGCGGTTGATTTGGGAGTGGGGCAGTAACCTGGGAAAGGGACGCAGCCAGTAAGAGAGACATTACAGAGCAAGTCATTGGAGTGAGACACAGGGAGTCACTCCCACGGGGTTTCTCTGAGACACCAGTGTTACGTGATCCGGGGACTGTGAAAGCTGGAGTGTTTATCCTCTAGTCCCTATCCATCATTGCCCGGAAGGGGCTTCCGTGGGGATTTCTGTAAAGCCCTCTGGTGGGGGTCTCACGCCCTTGGAGAATGTTCTAGACGGGTCGGTGCGAGAGGATTTGGGCCAGGCACCGGAGCATCTGCTGAAGTTGCCCACAGTTCTGGGTGAATCCAGAGTCTTCCTGGGTCTCCTATTCTGGCTGCTCTTTACCTGGCATCTGAGGCAGGAATCTTCAAGGCTCCCCAGCTGGTCTGTGATGAGGCGAGCGTGTCAGGGCTTAGAGGGGTGGGGGGAGAGTCCGGGGTAGAGATAGCCCCCTGAGGGCACGCACGCGCGCGCGCACGTACTGGTCGGTGCCCCCTAAATGGGATTGGCTTCTATGCCGGCTTCAGAATGAGGATGCCCTTGGGAATTCCTGATGCTACCCAGAAGAGAGAGATGGGAACCCCTTCAGAAGGGCCCCCCACAGGGCGCCTGGGTGGTGCAGTCAGTTCAGTGTCTGACTCTTGATTCCGGCTCAGATTGTCATCTCAGGGTCGTGAGACAGAGCTCCATGTTGAGCTCCGTGCTCAGTGTGGAGCCTGCTTAAGACCCTTTCTCTCTCTGCCCCTCCCCACTTCAAATAGATAAATATATCTCTCTCTTTTTTAAGACTTTATTTATTTATTTGACAGAGAGAGAGGGAACACAAGCAGGGGGAGTGAGAAAGGGAGAAGCAGGCCTCCCCCCCACCCCCGAGCAGGGAGCCCCATGTGGGGCTCAATCCCAGGACCCTGGGATCCCGACTGGAGCGGAAGGCAGATGTTTAATGACTGAGCGATCCAGGCGCCCCAATAGATAAATAAATCTTAAAAAAAAAAAAGAAAAAGAGAGCCCCATACCTTTCGCGTAAAGGTTTAGATCCAGTACCCGGATTTAGCACTTGTGTAGCCCAGGGCAGGGTACAGGAGGATGGTAATACCTGCCTCCATCCCCAAGGGCTGGGTCAAAGCATCAGAAGTGATTAGATGGCCTTCGTGCCCCCTCCCTGTATCGCTACCCAGAGTGGGGGTGGGGGAGTCACCATATTTTTTTCTATGGAGGGAAAATCCATATAACATAAAATTGACCATTTGAAGCATTTCGAAGCATACAATTCAGTGGCATTAAGTGTATTTACAGTGTTATACGGGTATCAGCACTGCCAGGTGCTGGAACATTTTCTCTCCACAACAGAAATCCCGCACCCATCCAGCCGCTGCTCATTGGTCTCCCTGCCTCCGACAAGCGCTAAGCTCCGTGCGCTGTCTCATAGACGTGTCTATTGTGGACCTCTCATACAAATGGAATCGTACAATACATAGCCTCTTGTGTCTGGCTTCTTTCACTCAGCCTCACGTTTTCAAGGTCCATCCATGACGAGACAGGTGTCAAGCCTTCCCTCCTTTTGATGGCGGGATACTGTTACGCTGCGTGGAGAGACCGCTTTCTGTCTATTCATTCATTTGGGTCATTTCTATCTGCAGGGACTCTTATGAAGAGTGCTGCTAGGAACATTCGCGTCCACATTTTTGTGCAGACGTGCCTTTCCAATTCCCTTGGGCACATGCTTCAGGTGAAATTGCCAGTCGTATGGCAACTCTCTGACTTTCTCAGGATCTGCCAGTCTTCCACACCAGCTACACCAGTTACATTTGCACAAGCCCAATGTCTCCGTATCCTTGCCGGCACTTTTTATTTTCCTTTCTCCCCCGCTTAAAGGGGGGGTCAAGAGGTGCCTCATTGTGGTTTTCCTTTGCGTCTCCCTCTAGACTAACTACGTTGAGCATCTTTTCATGCGCTTATTGGCCCTGTGTTTTTTGTAAGGTGTCCCTCACTCCCGGCAATAATTACCCTGGGATTAAACCAATACACAAGAGTAGAATTCATATTGGATAAATTGGATAAACTCCAGGATGAAGATCACCCAGACAAAGGGGCCAGGATTTATCACCGCACCTTTTAATTTTTTTTCATTGCAACTTTTTAAACTACCACAAGCTACATGCCTGTGGAGTTTTACTATCCTGACCTCAAGCACTGGTTACTGGCACAGCATGTTAAATGTTTTTGTAACTGCACATAAAACTGTTTTATATTTTTATATACTGTCCACTTAATAGAAATGTATAAATTCAATTTATATCTTATATTTCTCCTTTTTTAGTTACCTGTGTGCTCTGCACGTTCATCAATATTTTGTTATCAATTCACAGGAGCGCTTTCATAAAACATCAATCATATATTTTGCCCTCAGTGTGGTTTCTCTTTATAATTTGACTGGAGTGTGCTTTAGTGCTTTTCTCTTTGTGTTAAGCATTTTTGAAGATCTGTGCAGCTAACCTTTATTTTCTATTTTCTGATTCCTTCTATCTCACCCAAACGTAAAAAGTCCTTCCCCAGGGACAGGACATTGTTTTAAGATGAGAGTCTTAATGTCCCACCTCCTAAAAATCGCAAAATCCCTCAGCCACGTGAGATGACATTGCTGTCCTCCTGTCCCCAAGGTCCTTCCAAAGAAAGGGGATCATTTAGCAACGTGGTTAGGAACATGGGTTCTGGAGCCAGAAGGCTGGCTGTGAATCCTGTCTCTGTTACGTGGGCACCTCACATAATTTTCTGTGTCTCAACTTCCTCATCTGGAAAATGGGGACAATCATGGCACCTGCTTCATAGGGTTGTTGAGATCAACTGCTATGCTAAGTTCATCTAAGGAAAGCTTGCATCTGGCTAGTGTCTCAGATCTCCCGTTGGTCAGTGCAGTAGAAGGACGACAGAGGTATTCTTTCTGGCCCTGCCCAAAGAGAGGGTTACCGACAAATCCAAGCCCGGTTCAAGTGGAAAGGACAGTCCAGAAAAGCCCTGTCCTCAACCTCCCCTTAGTCCCCTCATCCCCTGCCCCTCCAGGTGGTTCAGGCCCCGGAATTTTAATTAGCCTGAAACCTTGTTAACAAAGAGTCTGGGGAGAGGCCTGAGGGGGATTCGAATTCCTTTGACTTTCAGGTGGGGACTCAGATCCCCCAGGAAGCCAGTGGGGGAGGGACGGTGACCTGGACTTAAGCAAGCAAAACACAGGGTGGGGGAGGGGTGCTCCTGAGACCCGGAGTCTCTGCAATAGAAAGCAATGATCCCCATGTTCCTTCAACCCAGATAGAGGTGGAGTCCCTCAGCTTAAAATTCCAAACTGCCCCCCACCACCCACAAACCACGTGCAGTAGAGTGGCTAATAAAAACAGCGAGCCTTCCCTTGGCTTTGCAAAGGGCTCTCACATTCCCTGTGTGAGTCATGGCTCTTGTGAGCCAAGGGAGGTAAGCACTGTTGTCCCCATGGACAGAAGAGGCGACTGAGGCCCCCCAAAAAGTAAGCATTTAGATCTGGGTGCTGTCAAGGCTGATCTCAGTCCAAGGGCTCTAACTCCTGGCTGATGAAAGCAGTAGTTCTCCCTCTTTAACATATCAGAACCCCCCTGCAGAATCCCAGGAGCCCACCCCGCTCTGAGTTTCCAACTTAGTGGGTCCAATCTGAGACCAAGAAATAACTTTCCTTTCCCCCCCCATCTTTATGGAGATATAATTGACAAATAACAGGTTGTGTATATTTCCTATGTTCGACTTGACATTCTAATATACATATACACTGAGAAAGAATCACCGCCGTCATCAGAGAGAAATGGAATCAGTGTCTCGAAAAGAATTCGCTTTTCTAACAGGCTTCTGGGTGACACTGATGCCATGAGGCCAGGGTCCACACTTTTTGAATTGCTGGCCTGAAACTCATACCTTCACTGCCTCATACCTTCTCATTGTGTTAATCAGGAAATGCTCCTAGCATCTGCGGTGTTCTCCAAAGCATCCATTCCTGGCAGCACACCGAAGCACTCAAGGCAGGGGTAGCAGCCTCCAACAGCAGGAGGGTTCCCACATCAGGGAAGGACGGAGCAGCCGGGGCAGTCGGGGCTGGGGGCCTGAACACAGGGGGTTAATTCGCAGTTTCTGCCAGGGAGTCCACGTGACTGGGAAGGAAGCAGGTGGAATGATTGCTTTATACACAGAACCATCAAGGTCTTGGCTGTGTAAAACCCAATCATTACTTCCAGGTAGTAATGCATTTTAGGCAATGTCTTCTGCTTATGCTCAGCAATGCATGAGTCTCAGAGCGGTGGCCAGAGAAATGGCGAGTTGTCGGATATCGAGCGAGTGATAATGGAATCCAGGAGGTGGAAATTACAAGTCGAAAAGTAAAATCGATGCCCTGCCTGTGAAATGACGGAATGCCTGGTGAGGAAGCATATAGAGATGTCCCTGCCCCATCGCTTCCTGCCCCCTTGCTCTGCAATGACCTCTAAGAGGCTTGCTGGTTCAGAAGTTCCTTGAGGGCAGGGACCACCTTTTAATCATGGGGAATCGTATCACATCAGGGCAGAAATGGACCTCAGACAGCTCCCAGTCCTAGAAGGGCAAATCCGTTTCATTTTGGTGCCAGGTCAGATCTTTTAGGGACAGCTGCCTGAAGGCTCTTGACTCTATGGGGAGCCACTCTTACCACGGGGATGGGGGTGGGGAAGGGACACTACATGACATGCGACAGTATGTTGCTTAGCTTAGCCAATCCAATCTAGTCCTACCTGCCCCACTGACAGACGGGGAAAGAACTGCCCCACTCCCGGCCCCCACCCCAGGGGTCCCCAGCCACACCCCCGTGTGTCCCTTCCCCTAGCAGCCACTGCCTACTTGGCCAAGGGGTTTGTGTAGAGGATTCAAGGGTCCATCTACTGGGATGGGGGGGAGGACATCTTCAGTTTTAGTAAGCTCTAACTGAAATCGAGCACTTCCTTCCATCCTGAGCAGAGGAGCCGCAGAGGCTCTACGACTGCCACTCGGAGAAACCACAGCGATCTGCACTGCACGTCAGAGTCCCCGCAGGTATCTCTCCAGATCGCTTAAGGGCCTCACCACCGCCAAATGATAGTAGTTACTAGATCTGCTGCTAGACCTTGTCGTCAAATGCATCTATAAAGAAGCACATACATTACCGCATCACGAAGTTGTTGTAAAATATTTGGGAAATGCATCTCAATAGGACTGCTTCCTCCGGAATCCTAATTGATGCAGTTGAACACATTATTCCGAGAAGGGAAGGGGTCCGTGGGCTCCACCAGATGTCAAGCGGAGGGAGGAGGGGTGCATGGTCCAAAAAAAGGGTTAAAAGACCCCGCCAGCATTTGCTGATGACAAGTCCCGTGCCCCGGGGCCCCTGATGGCCTTGACATCGGTCGGAGGAGCAGCTATGGGCACCACAGGCCTTCTTGGGTGCATTGTAGTCTTTGCTGTGACCTGGCAGCGACCGGCAGCTGAGACAGTATGAAGTGGCTGCTCTCCACTCTGGGGAGACAGCTGACCTCGGGGGCTCGCTGGGCCCGGATGCCCAGGCGGTGACAGCTCTGGCCCCGTGCCAGGGCCTCCCCAGCTTGGCCTTCCACTCAGTGGCCAGTCTGGGTCACAGATGCGGCAGCTTGATGTTGGGCTCTGGCCTTCTTCTTTCCCCTGTGGCAACCCTTCCCTCCTGCGGTGCTGTCTTCCAGGAGCTTGAAGGGCAGGCTTCATGGCTGGCTTATGGCTGGGTCCGGATGCCTGTTTTCTGGGCCTCGGGGTGGGGAGAGAACCCAGAGAGTTCTATCACAGATCACAGGCCACATCCCATCTTCAGAATGCATCTGTTCTCCTTCCTTCAGACATGCAGATGCTAAATTCATGGCTATTAGCCCTGGAAAGCACCTCAAAAACATTGTCTATTCCGTACGTCCTGCCTCCCTTTGCTTTACAAACCGGGACACAAGCTGGGTAAGGCATCGCCACCCGCCCGCATGGCCCAGACCTGGAACCGCCCAGCCGGTCCTTTCTCCACCCCGGCACAACCTTGTAAATAATGTAAGATTTTGGCACCATCACCGTCTGTCTCAGGCCAGTGGAAAAGGAAACTGCAAATCCGTTTCTACACAAAATCACCGTTTGGTTAAGTGGGGGCCCTCTGGTTGCCATGGCTTCCCTGTGACTAGCACAACTGCAGGGTCTGTGCGGAATTCTTCTTGTTTTTTCTCTTCAGAGCCCTCCCTGGAGGAATTATAGAAGTGTGAGGTGAGAAGGAAGACCTCGTGCTTTCCATCAGGGGCACAAATAACGCCTCCAAGATGCTTTTGGTTCAGAGGTTGCTCCTTCATCCAAGGATAGAAGGTCCTTCATTTGGTCAATAACAGGTGAGCAGCTGTAATGAACATCCTGCCAATCTCCATGGCCTACAAAACGGAGGCAAGGCTTATTTCTCCCTCAGCTCACGTTCCAGTCAGGTGTTCCAGGGTCGGTGCGGCCCATGGGGACTCAGGACCCATGCTTCACCCCACTTGTGGAAAACGGTAGGAGCAACTTCCGTATATGTGCCTCCCAAGGTCAAAGTAGCATAGGAAAAGAAAATGGAGGATCCCAAATGGGAGATTTTTGTGGCTCACGCATATCACTTGTAGCCATATTCCATAGGCTACAGCTCAGTCATTTGACCCCAACCTAACTTCCGGGAAGGAGGGGAAATGTAGGTGAGCTGTGGACTCAAGAAGACGAGCAAATGGGTGTGGTGGAAGCAGGGTGCTATCATTTTCACGGTCATCAGTGTTATTATTTTAATAAATGATAATGCTATTATTTTAGTCAAACTTTTTTTGGTTGCATATGCAAACCAGCTGAACTGGGGTGGGGAAATGTTGGGTGAAGATGACCAAAAGCGTGCTGGATACTTCAGAGAATCCGAAGGAAAGTTTGGATGGAACCAGGGAGATTCAGGAAGGAGTGAAGGAGATTCAGGAAGGAGTGAACGAGGCAGTGGAGATCATTAATAACTTCCCCTTCTATGGCACCCTAATGCGAGATCATCAGTAACATTCCCATTCTATGGGACCTCGGTCTATGGGACTCTTTGATTCATTCAGTCATTGAACAAATACCATTTAGTATCTACTAGATACCGGACCTAGCTTGACTGTTGTGGGCACACAGATCCCTGCTCTCATGGAGTTGACATGATGTCCAATTCTCTCTGCAAACTATTTTCTCTCTTCTTTGTACCCATCTTCCCAAGGACCACTGTGTCCTTGCGTGGGATACAATGGCACTGACACCGCCAGCTCTCCTTTTGCAAGACTACGGAGGGGCCGTGTTGCCCTGTGGCTCTCCCAACTGCTGTTTCTGTCCCTTTCCCCAGCTAGGGCCCCCCATGTTTGGACAACTGGTTTATGCAGTCACTTGTGAGAGTGGGACACTCACCTGAGGACCTCCTGCTTATCATGCAGACAGGGAACCCTAATCTGATTTCCCCAAAAGGAAAAAAACCTAAGACAAGGATTTACATGTCAGTGGTTTATTTGGGAGGTGAGCCCAGGAAGTGTCAGCAGGGAAATGAAGAAGTGAGACAGAGGGAGAAGGAAAGGTAATGAAAGGGAGTTCATGAGCTGGCTTCCACTGGGGGTAACTGGGGCTTGATACTGGTGAGTACCTCTGAGAGACTATGAGGAACAGGCCTCTGAATTGGCCCACCAAGGGGCAAGGGGAAGCTTAGTCTTCACCCGTCAACTCTTTGATGGTCATTGGTTGAAGGGATTAATGCCCCCACTGTAGGCAGCCAGTCAGAACGCTCTCAAATGGAAAGACCTGGGAAGCTATGAGCCACGCACTAGCCATCACCATTCCACCAGGAATCAGAGCTCAAAGCCAAGCTCTTCAAACTGGGGTCCTGGACCCTCCATTTTGAAATCACCAGTACAACTTGTTCTGCCTTCCCCCAGCTCCAGACCTTTGACTTCTGAGTGACAGGAAGGGCTGGAATGGGCACTTTCTTTTTTTTTTTTTTAAGATTTTATTTATTTGACAGAGAGAGACAGCCAGAGAGGAAACACAAGCAGGGGGAGTGAGAGAGGGAGAAGCAGGCTTCTCACCGAGCAGGGAGCCCAATGTGGGACTCGATCCCGGGTCGTGACCTTTCGCTTAACCAGCTGAGCCACCCAGGCGCCCCAGGAATGGGCACTTTCTACACACTCTCTAGGTAAGTAATGCCCACCAAAAGTCATGACGTACTACTCAAGAAATCATTCCAAGTCTTCACCATGACCCACAAGGTCCTCCCATCAGGCCCTACTTCTCCCTCCTCCCACACTTGGGGCCCTCTGTTTTAGCCATACTGGCCCATTGGCTGAACCTTCTAACCCCATCTCTGGGCTCTTGCACTTGCTTTTCACACCACCTCACTGCTCTTCTGTCTCATCTTGTTTGGGGTCTCAACTCCAAAACCCTTCCCTGGCCACCTTGTCTAAAATAGCCCCCCACACCCTCTCCTTATCTGATTTGACTGCTGTCCATGTAAGTTACATGAGACAGTCATTCTTTTACTTGTTTGTTGCTTAGCTTCTCACTCAGGTGAACATATCCTGAGAACAGAGACCTTCACTGCTTTGTCTCTCAACCCCCATGCCCAGAACTGGGCCTGGAACATAATAGGTGCTCAGGAAATACTGGTTAAATGAACAGACCTGGGCACGTCCACCCACTTTGTGGTGCAATTTTGGAAGTAGTCACCTCCTCGTCCAAAACAGAAGAAATTGGAAGCAGGGCTGGTGGAGGTGAGGGGGGAGGGGTAGGTCTTCCAAAGCAGTAGGCTCAGACTCTGAAAAGGAAAGCCTTTAAAACTGTGTCCTATGCTCCCCCCACACATACCTTATCAACCTCCTCCATGAGCCCCTCACCTATTCAACCACTAACCTCTGGGAATCTCAGGCCAGGCCCCCTAAGAAAATCAGGAATTCAGAATCTTGAATTAGGGGAGAGGGAGATCATCTCTGTGCTCCCAGTCCAAAGCACAAATAATTAGAAATCCATAAATTTAGAAGGAGTCCATTCTGGGGTGCCTGCGTGGCTCAGTCGGTTGGGCATTTGCCTTTGGCACAGGTCATGATCTCGGGGATCCTGGGATCAAGCCCCATATCGGGCTCCCTGCTTGGTGGGGAGTCTGTTTCTCCCTCTGCCCTTACCCCTGTTCATGGTCTCTCTCTCTAATAAATAAATAAGGGGCGCCTGGGTGGCTCAGTTGGTTAAGCGACTGCCTTCGGCTCAGGTCATGATCCCGGAGACCCGGGATCGAGTCCCACATCCGGCTCCCTGCTCGGCAGGAAGCCTGCTTCTCCCTCTCTCACTCCCCGTGCTTGTGTTCCCTCTCTGGCTGTGTTTCTCTCTGTCAAATAAATAAAACCTTAAAAAAAAAAAGATAAAATCTAATAAATAAATAAAATCTGTAAAAAAATAAAATAAAAAAATAAAAAGGAAGAAGAAGGCATCCATTCTAATCTCACCTGGGCCTGTCTCTTGCTCTGAGGAATGCATGTAATACTTACTGAGAGCATGCTTGTGAGCAGCAAGGAAGCTAATCAAATTTACATATAAACATTCAGCATGGTTCTCACTGCACCGTAGCACCCAATTAATGCTAGCCTAGTATTCTTTTTCCACCTAGCAGGATGCCTGTGGCACAGTGCCTGGCATACAGGATGCCCTGGGGACAGAAAAGTGGTCTTGACCTGGTCCCTGGGCCCTGCCAGATTTGGAAGAACCCAACAGTAATGAAGTCATTGGCACCTATAGCCATGGAGCTGGGGAGACCTGGAAGGGGAGAATTCTGGGGAGATGAACAAGAGTGAGCTGAGCTACTGCTCCACCTTGTTCACCTTGCAGTTCCCAATAGCTGGGCTCGGAAAGGCTCTATCACAGTCACTGTCACCCAGCCGGGCTTCTCCTTCCATGTCCTTCACGTAGTCCCCAGCCAGGAACTCAAAGAAAAGGAAAGAAAACTCTCACAACCTCCACCATTTCCATTTCCAGACTTGCTCTCTTGTACTTAGTTATTTCTATGAATGGTACTTTGTGACCCTGACCCCTTGACTCCAGATGTGGGGCCCTGGTGCAGGTCAGCTTGCTCATGTGTGCATCTGCCCCTCTTCTGGACCCACCGTCTCGGTCATGGCGCACAGGCAAAAAGTGGGCTTGGCAAGATCTCACAGAGGAAAGACGATGAGATTTCAGTTGCTTCTTGTGTTTCAACCTCCTTTCTGATCTCGGAGCGGGGAGACAGACAGCCCACATGGGCAACTCGGGAAACAAGCCGAGATAAGAACTGCTTGACAGGGCCGACTAGCAGAGGCCTCATTCACACACCTTCAAAGACAAACACTCCGCATTTGTCGATTTGTTTTAGGCCTTGCCGAATCTGCAACTCTGTGGCCTTGGCTCTAAAAATAAATCTCTTGCAATAATGACGGGGCTGTTGCAAAAAGGAAGGCGCACAAAGAAGGAGAGCTGGAGAGAGGCGAGGGCAGGCGGGAGAGAAACCGAACACCCAAACAGGAAGGAGGGATGTGGGGAGACAGCCCTGGCTCCTTCCTCCCAACCTGGGGCCGGGCCCAGGCTCATTAGAAGCTGGCCTCGGAATCTGGGTTTGCACCTGGGCTTTTACCGAAGGTGATGCAGAGGAGCCAGACCCTGGACCCTCCTTCCTTCCAACAAACCGGATGTAAGATGTCCCCCCTCACCGAGGGACTTCCTTCCGGGAACTTTCCTCTGGAAAAAGGAACCTGGTGGCACCCGACTAGGTGCCTCATGGACCCCAGCCCATTTTATTAGAATGTTGCCTTTCTTCACGTGCCCCCAAGATAATTAGGAATCTCTTCACCCTGTCCTGTGATCATTCAGCATTCACTTATACGCAGGGTGCAGGACTGGACTCATGACGGCCTAGTTGCTCCCAGGGGTCTCTAGGGATTTTGTCATTTGAATCCCTTCCCTCCCAGTCTTCTTGCTTTGTTTCTCCCTCGCCGGCTCCCAGCCTGAAATGTTTCCCTGTCTCCTCATCTTTATGAAACTCTATTTCATGGCCTCAGTGCAAGATTTTGATACACGCTGACATACACCCCCCTTCATTCTCCCCTCCCTTAAGAGCTCACAGACATATTTCAACCCTCCTTACTGTTCTCATCAGTTCTCCAAAGAGACCGTCCTCTCCTCCTTTCTGCCTCGGTGGTCATAAACTCAGTTATTTAGTGTGGACTCTGGTTCCCCTTCCTCCCGTCCAGGCTGGGCAGGTGAGCAGTCAGGCCATTGTTTAGATGCTGAGCAGGTGACAGTTACGGTTGCTCTTTGCTGGAATTCTAAATAGTGGCTGTCACTCTTCATTGACTATAAAATGTACAAATGTGAATGATAAGAGAGAACATAACTGTGCCCCATCTTATCAAATTTATTTTAGCTGTGCTTTAAAATCAATTTAATCTGTAAATTATTCATGGTATGTAGCAACTATTATAGACTTGTACTACGCAAACCTATGCTTTAAGACTGTACTAACTTTTTCGAGACATTTTGTGGATGCTTTTTATTATTTTGTATTACTGAGGGAATGCGTGTCTATTTTGGAAAATGTGGATACTACAGATAAGCAAAAATAATTATTTTATTATTACCACCTCCAATCCTACGACCAAGAAGTAATCACTGTTAACATTTCAGTATATATCCTTTCAGGGTTTTTTAATTCTACACACACACACACACACACACACACACACACACACACACGCACACAATGTGTAAATCTCTCTCTGTTTTAGGCTCATTGTATATATACACTAGCTTGTCTCCAAAGATGGCTGCCATCAATTCCCTCCCCTCTGTTGTGGAGCCCCTGTGTAGTGGAGCCAGCCGTGCAGATCTCTTTCCAACTCTGTATTCAGCGGCGTCATGTTGATAGCTCGAAATCAGCCATTTTGGTAAATGCTTCTGATCAGGACTTTTTTTTTCTTTTCCAGACATGGCCTCATGTTTGGCTTAAGGCTCTTCTGTTGCCACCTTGAAATTCTTAGTAATTTGATGTTTGAACTTGAACTCTGTAACTGAAGTCTGATGGGACAATGGTGCATGTGCATGAGTAGAGGACATCCATATAATATGTGTGTCTACCGTTTCTTGTTGCCCCATTAGCACTGGTGTTCATGATACCCCATGAGCCCAGAATTCTGGTAAACCTACAATGCATGGAATTCAGCAAGACCCAAAGCAAATACACGGTAAGTGTGTGGTGTCTACAATGAATGGAACCAGCACCCTGTGAGGTTCTGCTTTCCATTTGCAACAGTACTTGCTCTAAATGCAAGAAGGAAGCAGTGACGTTGGAAGAAACACAAACAACTAAGGAAGTCTATCATATTCTTTCTTATGTTACCTCCCCATACTAGCCAAACACTGACACTGAAAATGGGGACATAGAAGGAACAGGAAAGATAGGGCACTCATAATTCCTTTCCTTTTTGGGCCTTCCTTACTTGTTGGTAAGCAGAAGGTTGACAGAACATGCACACATCAAGAACTCAAATAAAACACTGGAGTTAGTGTTTTTTTTTAATATTTTATTTATTTATTTGAGAGTGAGAGAGAGCATAAGAGGGGAGAAGGTCAGAAGGAGAAGCAGACTCCCCATGGAGCTGGAAGCCCAATGCAGGACTCGACCCCAGGACTCCGGGATCACGACCTGAGCCGAAGGCATCCGCTTAACCTACTAAGCCGCCCAGGCGCCCACAGTGGAGTCAGTTTTGTACAGCATTTCCACGGTGCTGGTAAGAACAAAATATGTGTGCATGCATGAGCTACAAAACATGAATTGTGTAATTTCAGTAATTCTGCATAAGAGTTAAGGGCCCCTCAGGTGCCTGGGTGGCTCAGTCGGTAAGTGTCCAACTCTTGATTTCAGCTCAGGTCATCATCTCAGGGTCCTGGGATTGAGCCCTCTGTCAGCCTCTGAGCTCAGCAGGGAGTCTGCTTGTCCCTGTGCCTCTCCCCACACTCGTGCTCATTCTCTCTCTCTCTCTCTCTCTGTCATGAATAAATAAAATCTTTAATAAAAAAAAAAGGTTAAGTGCCCCTGCATTTGCATTTAAAATTGACTTCATGCAAGATATAGATGAATGGTAAATTCATGCTAATAATTTAAATTTTTAATTTTCTTTACTTAGAACCACACTGAAGAGCAAACCAAAAAAACACTATGACAAGTCAGGAGAGAGACCATAAAAGAAAAGGGGAAAGCTTTATATTTTAGCATCTTCAATGACACTTTTTTCCTGGCTTTTTGAACAGGGGTCCCTGTGTTTTCATTCTCCACTGGATCCCACAAATTGTGGAGTCATCCCTGTGCATGCCATTCTTTACAGAGAGGGCAGCCTACTTCTCCACCTCTTGAATCTAGTCTGGGCCTGTGGCTGCTTTGACCAGTAGAACTCTGTAGAAGTGAGCTTTTGGGTTGCATGCTTCACTTTTAGGAGGACTGGAGGTTTCTACTTCTTGCCTCTTCGAGCACAGAGCTACAGTGAAAGAAATTCAGGCTATTCTGTCAGAGCGAGAGAGACTATGTGCAGGAGGGGTGGGCTGCGGGACACGGGGGTGAAGGAGTCACCTTGAAGGCCTGGCCCAGTCGAGCCTTTGGATGATTCCAGCACCCGTTGCCCTTCTTTTTTTTTAAAGATTTTATTTATTTGACAGAGAGAAACACAGCCAGAGAGGGAACACAAGCAGGGGGAGCGAGAGAGGGAGAAGCAGGCTTCCTGCCGCTTCCTGCCAAGCAGGGAGCCCGATGTGGGACTCAATCCCGGGTCTCCGGGATCATGACCTGAGCCGAAGGCAGTCGCTTAACCAACTGAGCCACCCAGGCGCCCCACCCGTTGCCCTTCTAACTGCAACCACATGAGAGACCCCAGGCCAACCACCCAGCAGAGCTCTGTCAATCCACAGAAACTTGAGTGATAATAAGGACAATAAGCTGTTCTTTAACGCTTTAATGCTGCTAAGCTTTGGGGTGTTTTGTTCAGCAGCAAGAAACAACTACAACAGTATTCTTCCCCTTTTATCACCTGTGTTTTTAGATTTTAAGGAGAAAATTCTAGATTTATTTCTTCCAGGAATCAGAATGCTAAGGAGCAAATATTAAGGTGAGATACAAGCTGCCATGAGGCACAAGAGTAGATCTCAAAATGCCTGAGATTCACTTGGCAAGGTGGGGGAGGGGCGTACTGGGGACATATTAAAAGTACAGCTTTTCTGACTCCAGCACCTCCAGATTTGAATCCAGTAAAATCTGGGATGTGGCCAGGGCATCTGCACTTTTCCAAGCCCCCACATGATTCAGAGCAGGCTTTTGGTGAACCTCAGTGTGTGGAACATGGCATCATGCTACAACTCTGTAGTGGCAACAGACTATTGTTTTTGGAGTCCAAAGATTCCCATAGCCACCTCAGCCCTGAATTGTAGAACTCAACAATGGCCCTGGATGGTTAACTAGAACAAGGATATACTTGCCCATCACAGAGCTTCCCTCACTATATATTTCTAAAACAAGAGAGAGAACACATAAACTATTCTTCTTACATGTTAAGCACAACTTTCAGGAAAGGCATCCAACACTTATTGATTGCTCATACGACCATGCATGAGAGTTGAGAGAAAATGCCCATCTTTTGTCTGCCCAAGGCTCTTGCTTTTGTCATCATTCCCAAAATGGGTGGCCCCAAAATGCCATTTGATGTTAGGTCCCCAGAGGGAATTAAAGACCATAAGAATAGGGGCGCCTGGGTGGCTCAGTTGGTTAAGCGACTGCCTTCGGCTCAGGTCATGATCCTGGAGACCCAGGATCGAGTCCCACATCGGGCTCCCTGCTCTGCGGGAAGCCTGCTTCTCCCTCTCTCACTCCCCCTGCTTGTGTTCCCTCTCTGGCTGTGTTTCTCTCTGTCAAATAAATAAAATATTAAAAAAAAAAAAGACCATAAGAATATTTTAGGTACCCATACCGAAAGAAAAATGACATTACTAAAATTCAAATTTCAGTCAGATTGTAACATGCATCTGTATTCCCAGCTCCTCCCATGGTGCTTTCCTCAAAGTGGGCTTTCATTTACATTATCAATAAATTCGAAGCATCAAACAAAGCTATGAGCTTGATGTCATACAGACATCACTGGATGTGATTAGCCTTCCGTGGACCTAATCTGATTTTTGTAGGAAACGTCCTAAAATAGATGAGCGTATGCCGGTGAAATAAATTCACTCAGATGTTCCCAGAAATATCTGTATGCCTGGGAAGCTGTTTCAATCTGGCAGCTCTCTGGGAGACTTTAATGGAACCAGATTTGGTGAGTATCCCCCAGCCACAGAGGGTGAGGGATGGAAGGACCACCCTGGTTCTTGGGGCATGGCCACAGAGAATGAGTATGACCACAGACCTGGACAAAATGGCCATCCGAGTGGTCGGCAGAGAGGAGAGCTTATGACCTTCGAGGTGATGAGTGTATTTTCTTTTAAAGATTTTATTTATTTGTTTGGTAGAGATAAACACAGCGAGAGAGGGAACACAAGCAGGGCAAGTAGGAGAGGGAGAAGCAGGCTTCCCACCGAGCAAGATGCCCCATGCAGAGCTCAATCCCAGGACCCCAAGATCATGACCTGAGCCAAAGGCAGACACTTAACAACTGAGCCACCCAGGCCCCCGAGGTGATGAGTTTTAGGTTGTTCAACCTCATCTTCCTCATCCGTGAAAAAGCAAAAACAGTACCTAGCTCACCAGGTTTTCCAAAGCATCTTGCTCAGCGTCTGGCACGTAATAGCTCCTCAAGAAAATATTGTCTCTTATTTCTTTCCTTGAACTCTCACTACCCTGGATGATTCTCTAATGCTTCAGCTTGCCCTGAGGACATAGTAGTGTTGGTTATAAAGCAACCTGGGAATGGGTGTATCAGTCAGCTTTCACTGCATAACAAGGCACCTCAAACTTAGTAGCATAACCTTGCTCATTTCCATGGAGGTCCCTCGGGCAGCACAGCTTCTGACTCCTGTCTACCTGGTCATGGCTTCTCACTGCAGACTGGGGTCAAGTCTGACTCTGGGTCCTAAGAGGTACACCACCAGCTACCAGAGGAAAGTGCTTCTCATGACAACGACAGAGGTACAAAAGGGCAAACCTCACCACACCTCCACATTTCCAGCTAGAAGGACAAAGGGAGGCAATCGTACAAGTACCAGCCCAGCTTCTTGGGCAGGGATGCTGTCCTACCCAGAGCATGGGGAAGAAATACACTTCTCTTTTTTTTGTTAACATATTATATATTATTTGCTTCAGGGGTACAGGTCTGTAAATCATCAGTCTTACACAATTCACAGCATGCACCATAGCACATACTGTCCCCAATGTCCATCACCCAGCCATCCCCCACCCCTCCAGCAACCCTCAGTTTGTTTCCTGAGACCAAGAATCTCTTAAAGTTTGTCTCCCTCTCTGGTTTTGTCTTGTTTCATTTTTGCCTCCCTTCCCCATGAACCTCTGATTGACTTATTTCACTTAACACAATACCCTCTGGGCTCTTTCCATAGTTTGGCTATTAGGGATATTGCTACTATAAACATTGGGGTGCATATGCCCCTTTGGATCACTACTTGGTATCTTTGGGGTAAATACCCAGTTCGCGATTTCTGGGTCAGAGGGTGGCTCTATTTTCAACTTTTTGAGGAACCTCCACACTGTTTTCCAGAGTGGCTGCACCATCTTGCACTCCCACCAACAGTGCAGGAGGGTTCCCCTTTCCCCACATCCTCGTCAACATCTGTCGTTTCCTGACTGGTTAATTTTAGCCATTCTGACTGGTGTGAGGTGGTATCTCACTGTGGTTTCGATTTGAATTTCCCTGATGCTGAGTGATGTCAAACAATTTCTCATGTGTCTGTTGGCCATTTGGATGTCTTCTTTGCAGAAATGTCTCTTCATGTCTTCTGCCCGTTTCTTGATTGGATTCTTTGTAACACCCTGACTTCTTCCCCCTTCCTGCCTTGGGAATTCCATCAGTTTTTCCCATTGGCCAAACCTACAGGAAGCCAGAGCACAAGGGAACAGGGGAGTGTAGTTCTCTGTGAGACAAGAGCAGTGTAGAAACGACAAGGATGGATGTGGGATCTTAGGACCCAGAGTCAGATTTGACCAAGGATGGTGAATGAGACCGCATCTACCTGGCCAGCCAAGGGCACACACCTGGGCTACGCACTGCCCCAAGCACGGGAGCACTCACCACCAGCGCCCCGCCCACAGCCCTTGGCAATGACTCATCCCGCACAGCCAGTGGCTTCCTGGAGAGGTTCACAGGGCATGCCTGGGCTCCAGGCTGGATAAGCTTGAAGGGCTGTAGCATTGGCATTCCTGGGAGTGGCCCTCAACCAACGACAGAGAGGAGGTGATGGCTAACACCCCAGCTTCTTCACCCCGTGAGCCTGCTCTGCGCTGTCTCCCAGAGATCCTGGGTAGGACATAGCCCTGACAGCCCATGGGGCTGACCCGCTTGTTTATCACATTAGGTGTTGACTTCCTTTCTATCCCTCTCACATCTCGTCCTGGCCCAAATCAACTCCTTCCACCAGCCTAAGACAGACAGCCCAACCCAACTCCTGGCCGGCATCTGCGCCCAGGACTGGGCAATGCTGGACTCGTGCCCAGGACATACACACAACCCTCAGCAGCACCCCAGAACCATATTTGGCTCTTCACCCTGCCACCGGTTAGCTTCCTCTTCACTCCTTCCAGCAGAAGTCAGGAGCAGACCCGGGTGTGGAGCATTCTCCCAGAATCTCTACCCTATACTGCCGCTCCCTTGCCCCCTCCTCTGTCCCCCCCAAAGGCCACCCCTCCTCAGAAGGAAGCGAGCCAAGTGCCGCGTTCCCAAGGAACTGCCACACTAGCCACCAAAGTGACTGCTCGTTATTTGAACACTTTCTTCTATTTGACTGAATACAGGAAAAATGTCACAAATAGAATATTCATCATCCCCCTCGTGCGCCTTTTCTTTCCTGCTTATCTCCCTGCTGTCATGTACGAATCCGGGCTGCAGGTTCATTTGGTATGTTGAGTGCGTGCCCGGGGAGAGGCTGCCGCTGGAAACCTTGCCCACACGCTCCGTGCCGTGACAGCCCTCCCTCCCCGCTGGTGACACCCCCCAGACAAATGCCACTCACACTGACCCCTCGAGGCTAGGACAACGTCTGCTTGAGCGCAGGGCCCTTCTGCTCCACGCGGAGGGAGCATAAAGGACCCGAGGAGCCTGCGCAGTCAGTTAGTGATTCCCGGCATGTCACTTTTATAGACACCTCGGCTTACAGAGCCTTTATCCTCAGGTGCTTCTTAGAAGACGCAGGATGGCATCCCCACCCCACTTCAAACACCGTATGTTTCGAGATCCTCAGAGGGGCTAACGCTGCCTGCCAATTTCTCAGCTACAGAGTCATCAGTGCGGAGCGTGTCTCTCTGCCTCTTTTCCAGCAGCGCCTGGGACGGTTACCCCAGCCTGGTCCTCCTCCAGCCAGGCTACAGGGAATATGATTCCAGGATTGGAGAATCAAAGTACTTACTGCACTGACAATTAGATACTATGTTCAAGTGCACTAACACAAGCCTGAGAAGCGGGACAAAAGAGGGATTTCTTTTTCTCCCCAGTAACATTGGTCCAGAGGTGAGCCCTCCCAGGCTGGTATGGCCACTCCACGAGGACACCAAGGACCCAGCCCTTTTCTCCTCCTTCTCTTAATATGGCCACTGGCACTCCAGCCGTCACACCAGGATTCCAGTCAGGACAAAGAGGAAAGGTAAAGGGGGGCTTCGAAGCTGATTCAGTCTCTCTTCAGAGCTGATTCAACCTCTCTTCTAAGGAGCTTTCCACAAATCCCACCCAAGAATTCCAGCTTACATCTTGTTGACCAGTAGCTGCAAGGGAGGCTGGGAAATCGAAGTTTTTAGCTGGGCACATTTCCGTCCTGTATAAAATTGGAGTTCTATCCATGTTATGGGCTTCTCTGAGTGTGGCTGTGTCCTAGTGTCCTCTTCTTAATCCAGTATGACTGGGGTCCTTATAAGAAGAGGACACTAGGACACAGACACACACAGAGTGAAGACCATGGGAGGAAACCAGGAGAGAGGCCTCAGGAGAGACTGACCCTGGTAAGGTGCTGTCACCTTGACCTGGGACTTCTGCCTCCAGAAGCGTCAGAAAATAAACGCCTGCTGCTTTAGTGCGCCCGCCACCTCACCACCCCCTACTCTGTCTGTGGTACTTGGTTTTGGTGGCCCGAGCCGACTAAGAAGAGAAGTAAGGAGGAAGAGAAGACTAGCCACAGGTAAACAGTGAGCAGTGCCTGGCACATTTAGGAAAACCTTGTCTTTTATTTTTTAAGATTTTTTTTTTTAAAGATTTTATTTATTTGACAGCGAGAAACGCAGCGAGAGAGGGAACACAAGCTGGGGGAGTGAGAGAGGGAGAAGCAGGCTTCCCGCCGAGCAGGCAGCCCGATGTGGGACTCGATCCCGGGTCTCCGGGATCATGACCTGAGCCGAAGGCAGTCGCCCAACCAACTGAGCCACCCAGGCATCCCTATTTTTTAAGATTTTAAAGAAAGAGAAAGAAAGAGAGCATGAGCAGGGGGAGGGGCAGAGAGAGAGAGAGAGAATCCCAAGCAGACTCTGCACTGAGCACAGAGCCTTGAGATCATGACCTGACCTGAAATCAGGAGTCAGTCTCTTAACCAAATGAGCCACCCAGATGTCCCTGGGAAAACCTTATCTTCATGACCTGAGCTTGTTAAGATCTTTTTTTTCTTTTAAGTATCTTAACATATTTTTAAAGAGATCCCTTTTAAGGTACTTTCCATCAAGTGGTATCCATCAAAAGCACTCTTCTCCCCTGACCCCCCTCGCCCGCTCTCCTCCAACCTCCATTTCTCTCGTCTTTGTATGATTCTCCTTCCTGGAAATGCTTGTATGATTTGAGAAGTATGGAAATAGCCCTCCCTCCCTTCCACTGGCCATAAATAGCCCGACAGTCTAAAGTTGGTGCTTCGTTCCTTTGGTTAAACCATTACCTCCCATGAAAGCACAAATTAAATGGCAAATGATCTAGACCTGGTCAGTCCAGATTGTGATGGGGGAAGAGCACAGGGAAGGGCCAGGGAGGATGGCTGGGAGGCAAGACCCAAGAGTCCGGGGCAGAACAAAGACGCAGAAGGCCCTAGTGGGCCGCTACCAGCAGAAGGTCCCTCAAACCTGCTGGGCCCAACCTTCTTTGCTAAATGAGGATGTGGAAGGGTTCTGGGCTTAGGATCCAAATCTTCCCCAGGGAATACCCTATCTATCTGCCCCATCTCAATTTCAGATAGAACCACATTCAGATACCATCTTCCTACACATTCCCTCCCCTGTCGCCATGACACCTGTTCTCCACACAGGGGACGCCACACAAGGGACATCTGTCTCTGCCTTTGCCGGGTTTGACACTTCTCCACCTTCCTCTTTTGTCAATCTGCTCACTTTTTCTGCTCTAAGGAAGAACACTTCAAATAATTCTTCCAGAAAGTGTAAAAGGCTTCCCCAAGCCCCTTCCGCTTGAGTATGAATGGGCCCATGTGTGGCATTTATTTGTCTTGGCACTATATCCATCCTGTTAAACTCGCCTCATCACCGCTAGGGCTGGGAGACCTCCTGCATTTCCCGGGTGCCTTTCTGTTAGGTTCTGCCAACAGGAGGCACTGGTAGGAAGTCAAAGACAGGAGAAAAGGAAAACCCTCCTGCTCCTGGTTCCAGTGGGATGCAGCGGCTGCTTTCTTCTGGTTTTCTAGCCAGCGTGTTTAACATCAGATTTCCATTTTGAACTTCTCTGGAAGATTTGGACTTTTTTTTAATTACCTTTGGAGTTCAAAATGGTGATGCCCTTAGAGATGAGTCTTTCATGATTCTTCCAGTTTGGCACTCGGTCTGCTCTCTAAATCTGATGATCGAAGTTACCCTCCAGCTCAGGGAAACTGCTTATTCTTGTATGACTTTGATAATTTCCTCTCCTACAGGCTCTCTGGTCTTCGCGTCTTGAAAACTCCTATTAGATCGGTATTTGAATTTCAGCTCCTGGTCCATGTCTCTTAGTTTTTCTCTTATGCTTTTAAATTAAAAAAAAAAAAACTTGTCTTTTAGCACTTTTCAAGAGCCTCCTTCAGCCCGTCACCAGGACCATCTTTAGCCATGGTGGGCGGCTACTCCATCCAAGCATCCTATTACGTTAGCAACGGCGCTTTTTTTCATTCCAAGAACCCTGACATATTCTTTTGACAGCAGTCAGCTCTTGATTTATGGATAGTACTTCCATTTAATTTAAATATCTCTCTATACCCTGGGAGAATTCTGTGGGGATTAGTTCTCGTTTGTTTGGTTTGGGGCCTCTCTTTCACATTGTTGGTTTTCCTCGAATGTTTGATAATTCTTTACTCTCTGTTCCTGTTAGAGATGAAGGTCCAGGCTCATCTACAGTGGGGGCTGGTGTGCATTTCCTCAACTCCAGGGGAAAATGTCTCCTTTCTTGACAGCGGAAGCCAATTCCGGTAGTGGAAAACCTTGGATCACCTTTCTCTGTTGACACTTGGTAGCCCATTCTCCAAGCGTGGAGACTCCCTTCCCTCGTGGCCAGCACTAGGGGGCCATGCCTTTTTCCCTTTCCCAGGTAAGAGACCTCCACATTGGAAAGTTGTTCTCCTTGCTTTAGCCTGGTGGCAAGTATCCAGAGCCCTGAACTTAAAATTGCACCAACAGTCCCACAGCCCATCCTCCCTCCTCCAGTCATTGCTGCCTCTGGCCCCGGGACCCTTCCAGAGTTCTCCAGAAAATTCACCTTTGAGAGAGAGAGAGAGAGAGAGAGACCTCTCTTTTGCCTGTATAGAATTTAGGGATCTTCAGCACTGCTGTGAGGACCCAATCTCCCTTACATCTTCCCAAAATTTCTGGCCAACTGATGACAACTTTCCCAGCTTCCCAGCTAAGCTTTGGGTTTTAGGTAATATCTCAGTATGGAAAATTTCATGTATATACAAAAGTAGATAAAATGTTACAGTGGGGGCACTTGGGTGGCTCAGTTGGTTAAGCAACTGCTTTCAGCTCAGGTCATGATCCCGGAATCCCGGGATCGTGCCCCGCATCCAGCTCCCTGCTTAGCAGGAAGCCTGCTTCTCCCTCTCTCACTCCCCATGCTTGTGTTCCCTCTCTTGCTGTGTTTCTCTCTGTCAAATAAATAAATAAAATCCTTTAAAAAAATGTTACAGTGAACATTATGCTAAATGAAACAAACCAGTCACAGAAAAGAAATACTGTATGATTTCACCAACATGAACTATATAATCAACATCACAGAGACAGAAAGTAGAAGGGTGGTGGTTACCAGTGGCTGGGGCGGACAGGAAAGAATGGGGAGTTGGTGTTTAATGGGTATAGAGATGCAACATGAAAAGTTTTCAGATTTTTCAAGATGTAAAGAATTCTGCAGATTAGTTACACAACACTGTGAATATACTTAACACTGCAGAGCTGCCCATTCGAAAATGGTTATGCTGGTAAATTTCATGTTATGTGTATTTCACCACAATTAAATTTTTTAATAGTATAATGAATCCCACTGGACCCATCACCCCACTTTAGCAAGTAAAGTGGATGGATCGGCAGTCACACTCACTCTCTACCACACACCCCCACATTTTTTTTTTTTTTTTACCTTTCTACCATATCAATGGAATCTGAAGAGGGCCAACAAATGATAAATCAACAACCTTGAAACACAAACTCATTTCTTCACAAATGCTTGAGGAGAACACCGAAACCAGCCACTGGGTACATGTGGGTTCATTACCTCCTTCTTTCTACCTTTGAATATATTGGGAAAATTCCATAATTAAAAGTTAAAAAAAAAAAAGAAGTCAAAATCATAATGAGTCGAGACATCACCAAGGAGAAAGAAAGAAAGAGAGGGAGAGAGAAAGAAAGAAAGAAAAGAAAGAAAGAAAGACCAATGTTTGGGGGCACCTGGGTGGCTCAGTCGGTTAAGCGTCTGCCTTCAGCTCAAGTCACGATCCCAGGGTCCTGAGATCGAGCCCCGCATCAGGCTCCCTGCTCAGCTGAGAGTCTACTTCTCCCTCTCCCTCTACTGCTCCCTCTGCTTGTGTTCTCTCTCTCTCTCTCTCTCTCTCTCTCTCTCTCTCTCTCTCAAATAAATAAATAAAACCTTTTAAAAATGTTTTAAAAAATAGAGTGTGATGAACAACATCCTCACCTTACACACACGACAGAGCATAAGACTTTCTTAGTAACACACGTGTTACAATAAGGCAATGGGGTGAATAAGATACACCTCTACCCAACCATAGGGACTGTCTCATAACTCCTTTTGAAATAGACTGCTGAAGAACCTCCAGATAGATGAGAAAAACTCTTCTGTGGCGACCAAAAGGGGCCTTGACACTGGAAGGACTCCTGAGAGGATGGACCTCAGAGCACGCAAGGCAAAGATTGTGACCCAACAGTCGTGCCCCAGGATTCAAAAGGACCAGGATGCCTTGGCACTGGAGACAAAAGTGTGTACGTGTGGGCACTTTCCCGAGGAGTGGGTCCGTGGCCATTAGCTTCTCAAAGCTTCTCAGGCACACAGCCTCTCAGGTTGCCAGCGAGGGGTGGAAATTCAGGTTTCGCAGTGAATGAAACCAGGGCTGGGACTGACCTCCTCCCCCCAGTGAAACTGAGCAGATTAGAACCCAGTGCAAATCAAGCTAGAGGCTGCCCCTGACCCTGGCAGAAACTCACTGGGGGACCCCAGGGGCAGGCGTGGGGCAGGGCAACTTTGAGTTAAGGGACTGACGGAGTGATCCACGTGCCACATGGGTTCCAGGCCATGAAGCAAGGCTGCCATAATCTCTACCAGGAGAATTTTCTTCTAATTGAAGACAATTATAACTAAACATCCACCTAAATCATTTTTTTAAGTCATTAATCTTTGATGGTGTGGTTTCCTAATGAATCCTCCAAGCTCAACTAGCACCCAGTGTGCTCCAAGGTGACCCAGGTGATGAGTGCCGGGGTTCTAAGCCAAGCACCGGGTACAAGCCGAGGAATCCCCACCACAGACACTGACTTTGGATCTGGGACAATTCAACTAGAGTTCTAATTAGATGCAAGTTGTTTATGAAAAACATTGCTGGGTGTCATTACTGATAATAAGAATAGCTAACGTTTATTAAACACATTAAATGTTAAGCACTCTATTTTCTCACGTGATCCTCACAATGACTCTCTGCTTGAGGGGCTGGTTCACCATTCCCATTTACAGATGGGCAATTACGGTCTTTTTTTTTTTTTTAATTTTTATTTATTTGTCAGAGAGAGAGCGCAAGCTAGGCAGAGAGGCAGAGGGAGAAGCAGGCTCCCTGCTGAGCAGGGAGCCGGATGGGGGACTCGATCCCAGGACTCTGAGATCATGGTCTGAACTGACGGCAGGTGCTTAACTGACTGAGCCACCCAGCCGTCCCCAGGCAACCCCAGTCTTAAAGGGTTGAAGTCATCTGTACAAAGTGAAATAATAAGCCAAGATTTATCTGACTTACCGGCTTTGGCCTTCAACCACTATAGCTCACCCCCGGGGGTATGGAATGGTTAAAGAGTGAGTTCCAAAGGAGAGTAGTGGCAGCGGTGGGGGAATGTCCTGCTTAGCCCCCTGAAAACTTAGAGGGAAGAGTTGTGCGCAAAGGGCTCTTACAAGTTGGGATAAACAAGATCCAGCACCTCTCCGCTGATAGGTCTGATCCCATGTACAGGGGGGAAAGTAGAGACAGGGAATGGAGGAGAGGGAAAGATTCAAGGTGCCATGTTGGCTCCGATGAAAGCAGGCCCCCACTCCCATGCAACATTACCCTGCTACTGGCTTCCTTCCTACCTCACCTGCAGCCTCTGCTGGCTTATCTCTCAATGCTAAGAATCTGACCCGAGGACTGCTGCTCGGAATGAGGGAAGGAACACAGCCAGTGAAATGAGAGCTTCCCCACAGATGGGAGCCCATCTCCAGCACTACACCTCTATGGCCCAGGTTGGGTTCTGTTACTCTCCATTTTGGTCTCAAATGTTGCCAAGATGGCAGCATGGCAAAAGTGGAGGACTCCAAGTGGCAGGGCCAATAAGGAGGCCATTTGCTGACCAGTTCGAAAAATCTTGGCCAGAAGGGACAATCTTCTGGGCCTTTTTTGTGGGTGGGGAGCTTTTATTTTATATTTAGTTGGAGAAAAATCCTCAAGTCCAACCACTGTGAATTATTGAACCAAAGAAGACAAATTTCAGAAGGAACCCCCTTCAAGAAGGAGCATGAAAGGCCCTGGGAGGGGTGCCCCGTGGGCTCAGTAAAAGAGCATGCGACTCTTGATCTCAGGGCTGTGACTTCGAGCCCCACACTGGGTATAGATGTGACTTAAAAAAAAAAAAAAAGAGGGTGTCTGGGTGGCTCAGTGGGTTAAAACCTCTGTTTTAGGCTCAGGTCCTGATCTTAGGGTCCTGGGATCGAGGCCCGCATTGGGCTCTCTGCTCGGCAGGGAGCCTGCTTCCTTCTCTCTCTGCCTGCCTCTCTGCCTACTTGTGATCTTTCTCTCTGTCAAATTTAAATCTTTAAAAATAAAAAGGGGGGGGCGCCTGGGTGACTCAGCTGGTTAAGCCACTGCCTTCGGCTCAGGTCGTGATCCTGGAGTCCTGGGATCGAGTCCCACATCAGGCTCCCAGCTTCACAGGGAGTCTGTTTCTCCCTCTGACCTCCCCTCTCATGCTCTCTCTCACTCACTCTCTCTCAAATAAATAAATAAAATCTTTTTTTTTAGATTTTATTTATTTGACAGACAGAAACAGCCAGAGAGGGAACACAAGCAGAGGGAGTGAGAGAGGGGGAAGCAAGCTTCCCGCTGAGCAGGGAGCCCGATGTGGGGCTCGATCCCAGGTCTCCGGGATCATGACCTGAGTCAAAGGCAGTCGCTTAACCAACTGAGCCACCCAGGCGCCCCAAGAAAGAAAATCTTTTTTAAAAAAAGAAAAGAAAAAGAAAAAAGAAAAGAAGGCACTGGAGAAAAGAAAAAAATTGGCAATAAAAAAATTAGATCTTCATTTCAATCGGACCTGCAAATATATAGGGAAAGAAGGAGGGGGCTTTATTCATATTTTACTGAGGTGTCGTTAACTCCCAATATTATGTTAATCTCAGGTGCTGGGCAGGGTTATTTTTTAACTGAAAACACAAACCCTTTGTGGCTGACGCACACAGTCCACAGGACAGCAGACAGGACCTTTCTAGAATTTCCCAGACTGACACAGGAAAGATAGCAGTTTTTTCTTTGTTTTTCTTTTCTAATTGGCTTAAGCCAACAGCAGTGTAGGAACCCAAAGGGGGGGGGGCATATATAAAAAGTTGCCGGACAGTTCATCTACATGAAGTGTCTTATAATGCACACCTCTTGAATTTTAACGATCAGAGTTACGACTGGGCAATTAACCTCACGTGCGGCAGCCCTCCACCCAAGACAGCTTCCAGACAAAGGACGGAGATGGCTAGCCTGTCTCTGCTGTCAACAACCAGGCCCCCAGCCGCTGCCGCCGCCGCCTCCTCCTCCTCCTCCTCCTCCTCCTCCTCCTCACCCCCCCACAGAAGTAAATGGTTTTCCTTTTCACACCAGGATCTCCAAAAAAGGAAGCATGCAGGCAAACGGAACCTCCTTATGACATCTTGCTTATTAAAAAAAAAAAAAAGGCAAAACATCCTGTTTCATTGAAAGGTAATGCCATTTTAAATGTTTAGAGGACAAGTGGTAAAAATCCCTTGAAAAATCCCAAAGGCCCAAAGCAGGTTTTTTGTTTTGTTTTGTTTTGTTTTATGAAAGATTTTATTTATTTATTTGACAGAGAGGAACCCAGCTAGAGAGGGAACACAAGCAGGAGGAGTGGGAGAGGGAGAAGCTGGCTTCCCTTGGAGCAGGGAGCCTGATGTGGGGCTCGACCCTGGAACTCTATGATCATGACCCAGAGCCAAAGGCAGATGCTTAACGACCGACCGAGCGCCCCAGGCGCCCCCTGAAGCGGGTTTTAAGGTGTTTTAAGACTGTTCTACTTCATGACAAGAATCAGCTACTTGACACTTTCCTATCCAAGCTGCACAGCAGTAGAGAGTGGGTAACTGAGGGAAGTTAACAATATAGTTTCTAAGGAACGCCTTCCTCCTGCAGCCTGGATGGCAGCTTTCTTGGTGGGGAGCGGGGCGCGGCGGGGGGGGTAGGTATACAACATTTTGGAAAAGGGTAACATTTTGCCAATCTCCCCTTACCCCTACTTTTTAAGGAAACGTTTGCTCTGTATAGGAAATTCACTAGCGGCTACCCTGTGTCCTACTTTTGTGTACATGTGAGTTGAATCTGTTCTCTTGGGCCCCCATCGCCCAGAGTGGGCATCCCGCTGGCGGGGTTGGCACTCTTGAGTTCAGGCCAGACCTGAGGAAGAATAGGCAACCCCTCGAGGAGCAAGTCTTGCAAAATTAAACCTTCGGGAATGGGTCACATCACCACGCCGAGCAGTCCCCATGGGTATGCGACCAATGTAGAGTCACTCAGGTCCCCAGGCTCAGAAGTCTCAGCTGTTCAGGGTATAATACTCTGCGTTGGCCATGTTGAAATTCTGAATAATGATTTTCTCCTTGGATTCCTGTTGTATAAGTGAAGTCTAAGGGGACGAGAATATGAATTGCGGGCTTGGAGCCTTCGCTCACCCACGGTCCCACCTCGTGCCCACACACCCGGCCACCATACTGCTATTCAACACCTCTGGTGGGAGGGTTGGGGTGAGATGGGTGCTCCCAAGCTAGCCCTTCACCCACCACCACCCCGATGCCTAGTACAACCCCGCGGGGAGGCAGGAATCCCTTCAAGTATTCCCATGGGGAGGGGACATAGAATTCCCCTGCCCGCAGCAAGATCCCAGCAGGTAGGTCTGGCTCGAGAAAGGGGGAGCCTGGCAGCAGTTACCCCGGGAGTGCAGAATTCTGAGATGGGCCCCCCAACTATGAGGGTCTACCCCTTACCCCAGGGAGGTTTCTGACTTCAGAAAGAGGAAAGTATTATATTTTAGTACCTTTAAAAAAAAAAAAGGATGTTATTTTTTTAAGTAATCTCAACACCCTACACAGGGCTCAAATCCCAAGATCAAGAGTCGTTTGCTCTTCCAACTGAACCAGCCAGGCACCCCAATAATGAGTACCTTTCTAATGGGATTTTTTTTCTTGCTTTTTGAACAAGGGGCTTCAAATTTTCATTTTGTCTTGGGTCCCCCAAATTATGTAGCTAGCCCCATCACCATGTTTTACCCATATTGATCCCGAGGGCTAATGAAGATTCTAGATTGCCCCTCACTGACTTCTACCATTTGCACTGGGCCCTCCAACCTGGGCAAGTGTGTCTTGCTCAGGCTGAGCCCTGATCTTCCCCATCCACAGCCAGGGCTGGGTGCCCCAAGCAGCGTACCTGCCCAGTTGTGAGCCACTAAAGATTAAAGGTGGTTCTCTGGGCCCAACAGCCCCAATCTGTAGGTAGCATTTGCCCATTTCTGTGGTGTAGACACTCTAATCATACGTGATTTCAAGCCACCAGCGTGACATCACTGAACACAAAACCCAAAAGAGATGCCCACAGTCTGCTCCGTGCACAGGTAGGAGCTGGTCCCAGCCCAAACATTGCAGAATCTGCGAGGCATTAAACCAGGGCCCCGGGAAGCAGAGGCAGATAACAGAACAAAAGAGCTTTCTCCCAGATGCAAGATTTTCCGTGTTGGCAGCAGGTTGGAATCACCCAGGGAACCTTAAAAATGCGTAAACCCAGACTACATCCCAGACCAATTACATCAGCATCCCTGGAGGTAGACCAGAAAGCAGGATTTTTAAATCCCTGGGTTACTCCTGTGTGCAGCCAAGGTTATAAGTCCGGGTGAATTAGTGATTCTCAGACCTCAAGGGGGCATCAGGATCTCCCGGGAGGGCTTGCTTAAGACGCCCACTCCTGGGCCCCCTCCCGGGAGCTTCTGACTCTGAGGTTCCGGGGCAGGGCCCAGGAACTGGCATTTCAGACAGGGTCCCAGGTGCGGCGGCTGCTGATCCATTTGAGAGCCACAGTTTTAGAGAAATCCTGCCTGGTGTCAACCACCTGGGGTTCACTCTGATTAAGAAGGTGCTAGGTACAAAGCTGTGCCTTAATTGGAGGCCCCAGAGATGGGGTTCACAGAAAACCTCCCTCCCGTGAAGAAGCTATTTGTTAAGACTGAGAGACGGGAGGGAGCCCGGTAGTAAAAGGTGACTGAGCTGTGACATGCCACCTGCTTAATTAAAAATGCACAAGAGGAGACGGAGGCCAGGTTGATCAGCCCTAGGTGGTCACCTTGAGGGATTTGCTATTTGGCAGGGCTGTCTGAGGAGGAAACAGAGAGTGGGGAGTCAGCCTTCCTCCCTGGGGACCGCAGATCACTTGGGCTCAGGTCTGTCCCCCCAAGGACACATCAGCAGCCGGCCCCTGGCTTCTGAACTCCCTTGCTAAGTTCTCTCCTGTGTTGGTCTATCTCCTGAGTCACCCTCATCCACTTCGGTACCTCAACCCCTTCCTCACACCAAACCGGGGAACCCGCTGGGCGAACACACTTTGATTTCCAATAATAGTTATGTCAGCCTTTTTAAAGCTTCGGTACTTAAAAATGTATTTTTTTAATCAATAAATAAACCATATCTCTCACAAAGTTGGTTGGCACCAAAACGAAGCGCATGCAAATATTCCGAGCCAGGAATTCCAACTCCTAGAAATACCCAGGAGAAATGAGTTCATATGCCCACACAAAGACACGCAGATGAACGTTTGTGGCAACTTTATTCACAAGAGCCCCGAACTGGAAACAACCCAAATTTCCATCCACAGGAGAATGGATAAGTAAGTTGTGGTGTGTTCGTACAATGGAATACCACCTCGCAATGGAAGAAAATAGAGCTAACGATCCATGCCACAATACAGACAGACCCCGCAGACGTTCAGAATGCAAAAAGCCCGGCGTGAAACAGTACCTACTTTCTGGTTCAATGCACGTGAAGTTTCAGAACAGGCAAAACTCATCAGTGGTGATAGAACTAGGAATAGAGGTTAAAGCGGTAGGGCAGTACTGACTGAGAAGGGGCAAGAAGGAACCTTCTGGAATGCTGGAAATGTTTTATATCTTGATCTGAGTGATGATTATACCAATCTATGCATGGGTAAAAACATATTGAGTTGAACACTTCAGGTTAGTGTGCTTTGTGATATAGAAGTTAAGCTTTGAGTTAAAAATACAGATACATATTTTTTAGGCCACATGGCCTCAGGCGATAAACTTGCAAATTAGCAAAGATTTTTTTTTTAATCTTCTGGAATTGGCCAAGATAAAGAAATGGTTCTGACCAACCCGAGACCCCGAGAGCCAACGCACAGGGTTTTGCCCACTACCACTAGCAGGGATGGAATGCTGACCCTGGACTAAGACGTAGCCAACATCGTATAAGTGTGCTTCCCTCAGAACAGACATGAAAGGTGGAGACAATTATTTTCCCTATTTCGTGGACAAGGAAACTGACATTCAGAAAACCTGAATAACTGCTGAGAAGGGACCCAGGCCCTGTTGTCACCAAGGCCAAGCACTGACCCTCCCATCAAACGGAGTCTACAGCAGGAGGCGTCTTGTGTGTTTTATGGAGAACAGCCCTTAAGAAGGGCACCTAACCTTTTGGGTGCCATGGAGCCTTTGGCTTCACCTGCTTATGGACCCCTTCTTGGAATAATGCTTTAAATTCATATAATGAGGGGCGTCTGGGTGGCTCAGTAGGTCAAGCAACTGACTGACTCTTGATTTGAGCTCAAGTCACCATCTCAGGGTCGTGAGATCGAGCCCCGTGTTGGGCTCTATGCTAAGTGAGCAGCCTGCTTAAGTTTCTCTCTCTCCCTAGCCAAGGTGCCCATCAACAGATGAATGGATAAAGAAGATGTGATGCATATATACAATGGAATACTATGCCTCCATCAGAAAGGATGAATATCCAACTTTTGTAGCAACATGGACTGGACTGGAAGAGATTATGCTGAGTGAAATAAGCCAAGTAGAGAAAGTCAAGTATCACATGGTTTCACTTACTTGCAGTGGTGCATGAGGGGTAACCTAGAGGACAGTAGGAGAAGGAAAGTAAATGGGAAATAGGGTAATCCAGGGAGAGAAACAAAACAACAGAGACTTTGGACACAGAAACAAACTGAGGGACTTGGAGGGAGGGGTGTGGGGGGATGGGAGAGCCTGGTGGTGGGTACTGAGGGCACCTATTGCATGGAGCACTGGGTGTGGGGAGTGGGGAATGAGTCTTAGAACACTGGGGAAAAAAATTAAGTAACAATAAAAAAAATAAAAAATAAAAATTAAAAAAAAAAGATTCTCTCTCTCCCTCTGCCCCTCCCCTTTGAAATAAATAAATAAATGCATTTCATGAAAAACCATGGAATTGCAAAGCAGACCAATTACATTGAAATAAGCATCAAAATATTTGACGATGTAGTCATACGGGTGCTTATTTAATGCATTCAAGATTTCACTTATTTATTTGACAGAGAGAGAGAGAGAGAGGGAGAGTGAGCACAAGCAGGGGGAGTGGCAGGCAGAGGGAGAGGGAGAAGCAGAATCCCCACTGAGCAAAGAGCCAGACTCCAGGCTCCATCCCATGCCCCTGGGATCACGACCTGATCTAACCCACGGAGCCACCCAGGTGCCCTTATTTAACATATTCAATAACAAGATAAGCTCACTACCTTAATTTCAAATTAATGATGAGTGTAAATGATATTGGGAACTGTCTGCAACCATTGCAATGTGATATGAAGATCTCTGTGATTTCCGTTGGTGACAAAGTTACAGCCATGGCCAGTATCACTGTGGTTTCTTGCCTATGTCCGTTAAAGGAAATAATAGATTTCAGTTAGAAGTTTCTTCCCCTCATCCAAGTTCACGGATTTCCTGGCATCTACTGGTTTACAATCCTGCCATCCAGGAAGCAGTCAGAGGTCCAAGCAGGAGAGGGGGCAGCAAGCCTGGATTCAGGACCAGGCTCTATCCGGACCTCCCTGGGCGGCCTTCCAGTGCTAGGAGCCTGAAACCCCCGAGG
>PITA01004037.1:96655-129536 GCA_004023965.1 Spilogale gracilis
GGGGGCGGGCACTTACCATTGGAAATTCTTTGTTGTGTTGACTTTGAACCTAACGGGACCCAGGGTTAAGTGAGAGGAATCTGACCCGGGAGTACCTAACCCGGGGTTCAAGTTAAGGCATTCAGTGCCGGGGAAGATAAATAACAACTCAGGCCCGGGAAGGAGTGATTCATTTCCAAACACCTACTTCCCAAAACCAACTGAGCTGCACCAGCAAGAGCGCGCACGACATGGGGGCAGAGGCTTTTTGCAAATGGAAGGGCTGGGAGGTAGGTCTGGAAAGGTGAGGAGAGGTGAACTGGCCAAGCGGAAGGGGCCCAATGGCAACGGTCAGTAGGTCGGGTTCCAGGGTATCAACCCGTCCACCAGTTGGGGGGGTGAGGGGCAGTGGCCCAGCTGGATCACCTGGGTTGTTTTTTTTTTAAGGCAGCTGCCTGGGTCTCTTCCGCAGAGGTTAGGATTTAATTTGAGGGAGGTGAGGCCTAGGCAGGGGGATTTCTTTTCGAGCTCCTCCAGGACTGGTAAGCAGGGCCAGGTCTGTGGCAGTGAGGCAACTTTCCCTCTTCCACCCACTTGGGGGGGGGGTGCCAAGAAGGCTCTCGAGAAGAAGACACCTGCAAGGGAGGGCAGAGCGGAGGACTCTGGGAGATGAGAAGCAAGTTCTAGGAACTCTCTGAGATCAGACTGCCCATCCTGCTTTCAGTGGTATTGGCCAGTGTGGACACCTGCTGCTCTGTTTCCCTTTCGCTCAGCAGTAGCCTAGCAGGACCCGCTGGGAGGGTCCGAGCACGTGGTGAAGGGCCTGTGGCGGGTCTAAGAGTGCACATAAGCCCAATGCTGTTGTCCTCACTCCCCCCACCTCCACACCTCCAGCTGAGTGCTAACCAAAGCCCCCCCCCACCCGTTATGGTTATTTCCCAAAACCCCAAACCCCGAGAAGATGGTTGCTCTGCTCAGGGGCCATGGCGGGGAGGAAGGTGGCCCTCATGGTGTAGCTGCTTACAGAGCTTGCCGGGCCCCCAGGGCGGCGAGACAGGGCCTCGGGTCAAAGATACAACAAGTGTTGCAGGGGAGGGGGTCAGGAACCAGGGCGTGGGGGGGGGGGCGCGGCTCCCACCTGTGCCCCAAGCTCCACATGTCCATGTATTCAACAGACACTGAGGGCCTACTGTGGGCCAGGCACTGAACTACACACTCAAAATACCGTGAGCAGCACCACAGATTTTTTTTTCTTTATTTTAATCTCTACCATCATAGAGGCTGTCATTCTAGTAAGAGAGAAAAGCCAGAAATAAGATAACGAGGCAACCCTGCCCTGGGTCCGACCAGAACAGAGCCAAGGGGTACAAGAAATAGGGAGGGCGGATAGGGTCCTCTGTGCTGAGGAAATTCTCACCCTGCATAAAGACCTGAAGGGAGAGAGAGGCTGGCCTGCGTTCACTGGGGTGGGGAGAACACTCTGGCCAGGGAAGAGGAAGTGCAAAGGCCCTGAGGCCAGAGCTGACCTGGCTGACGGTGCTCTGGGCTGTGGGAGGGAGCAAGGTATCAAAGAAGGACAGAGGATGAGGTCAAGCAGGTGACGGCTGGGTTGACACCGCTAAGCCTACTGTGGGCTGACAGGCTTCAGATAGCCTCCATGGAGTGAGTGATGTGACCTGACAGAGGCATGCAGGCTTTGTCACTGAAACTTGACTGCAGGGGCAGGGGTGACACAGTGAGGAGTCACAGCAGAGAGTCAGGGCTGGGCTATTGGCAGCCACCCGTGAAAACAGTCCGGGGGTGTTTTGATGGGGAGGCCAACAAGGTTTACGAACCAAGCAGATGTGGAGCAGGAAAGAACAAGGAGAGACAAGGAGTTCCCAGGATTTGGGAGGAAGGGGTAGCTGTTTACAGAGATGACAGGTGGGGGCTATGCTGGGGATGGGAAGAGGAGGCACTGCGGGGGGAGGGGTATCGGGCTACACCTGAGGACCCTTTCTGGAATCTTGCTGGTGATGTCGAGGAAGTTGAGAGGGCTTCCATGCCTGATTTCTGAGCACTGGACCCTAAAAGACCTCCCCCCACCCACAGCCCTCCATCACCCCTCCGGAATCTTTTCTCCCTCCGCCAAAGAAAAAGCCCCTGAAGACCCTCAGCTCCTGGAAATGCCCGTGACGTTGTCACCTCAGGTCAGCCAACCCCAGGGAAAGTCCACTCAGACTGAAACCACTCCAAATACAGACCAACAGTCCGGAGTAAATAGCGAGAAAAAAATGGTTTAACCGGGACTTGATCTCAAAAATGACACTTGAATCGTAAAAATAAGCTGTTTTATCTGTAGCAAAATGGAGCTTCCAAATGCAACAGGGCACCAATTCTTAGTAGTAACAAAGTGCCAACAAATCTGGTTGGAAGTTCAAAGCTTCCCTTTCCCCACCGAAACATCTAGAGGCCCAACGGCCTCCAATTCACCCCTGACTTCCAGCCACCATCTTAAAGAGGGGCGTTTTAGCAAAAAGATTCAAGGCCTTCATCCGTCATCCCAAGGGTCTCTCTTGACACTTTGTTCTTCAAAGGGCCCTCTTTGAGAAACTCCCATCATGCCCCCTGCTTGGGGGCCGCCTCTCTGGTGGAGACCGCACGGCTCACTTGGCCAGGCCCTGATCGGTGGCTCCCCAGGGACATCGACCCCAACTGCACTGCCCTGCCCCGGCCTGAGGTTCCAGGGCAAAGAAGACGCAGCTGGTGAGCCAGAAGGGAAGTCCGCGTAAGGACAGATTTCATGCGGCCGGCTCCTTACTGAGTATCTCTCCGATATGACAACGTCTGCTTGCCTACGCAACCACAGAGGGCCAATGTTTGGAGAATGAGGAGCCCCTGTATGTGGACAAAGGCATTCTAAAATACCGGAATCCGCACCCCAGCTGCCACCCGGGGAGGGCCGCTGTCACCTAAGATGCCGAAAATGCGTACAAGTTTCCCCGCAGCCCAGCAGATCTCTTCTACAGCCTCAATGTGCTTCTGAACCCCAGGCTCTTGCATTTTCTCCTTTGTTTGGCTGCGTTTTTTTCTTCATGGGCCCAACTCCTGAGGCTGGGTATTTCCCCTGCAGAGCTTGGCCCCACAAAGCTACATTTTATGTGATCATTCCAAAGCTCACAAGGCCTGCAAACTTGGAGGAATGTTATTAGGCCCTGTAGGCCAGAAGGGCCGTTTCCAGGGTAACAGCAGCTCTGCACTAAGGAAGCAAGGCCTTTCCTGTCCTGCAGGCCTCTTGGAGTTCAGGCCGCTGCAGAGAAACACATGCCTGGAACCTGAGGGAATACTACCAGAGACCGTTCCCCAAGGGGCCTAGCACCCACGACCAGGACACAACTCCAGTCCCCTGTGCGCTCGAGGGCCTCCCTGCCTGCCTCGGGTGGCCCATCCGTGGTCTTGTCATAAGTCCACCCATATGCGTCCCTCCCCCTCCCCCTCCTGGTCCCAGTCCGTGGTCTAAAAAAGTGGACAGAGACATGAAAGAGACTCCCGCTCAGAGCTGGCTTTGCCCCAGTGCAGCCCGAGGTCGGCCTGGCCTCCGTTCGCAGCAAGGTGAAAATGAAAACCATGTCTGTATGGGAAAGAAAGCTCTTTCCAGGTGATCAGGCAACTCTAGGCCCGGAGAGCTTGTCTGTGCCCCTTTGACCTTGGCCTGAAGATAAAATACCAGTGTCCTTCTCTCCTAAACAAGACACAAGTCCTTCATCTGATAGGGAAGTTTGGAAATGAGGAGGGTGGCCCTCAGGGGAACATTCTGGAATTGCTGTCCATGTAAGGCTTTCTCTCTTCCCTGTTTATTGGCTTTCTACCTTGCCTGATCCAGCCCAGTTCTGGCAGGACTGCTCAAGGGAAACCGCGTTCAGCCCCCGAAGAGACACCCCAACCTCCCCTCCGCCCACGGGACTCATGAAATCTCGCTGAAGCCCAAGAATTGGGCTGTAGAGCTCACAGGGCCAAGGCCGGTCTTTGTGCGCCCCACCCCCGCTGCCCCCATCAACAACAAACTTGGCTTTGGCCCTGAGTTTATTTACAAGTTTCTTAGAAAAATTCTGAGCTACGGCTGGAAAAAACAGATGTTTCTGCCAATGACACTGAACTTCCCCTGATTCACATGGAGTCAGACTTTCTGATACCCCTTGGGTATAGCAGAGGTGAAGAACAGGGAGCCCTTGGGATTGTAGGCCATTCCCTTGAGAATGAGAGAGCTCCAAGAGAAAATTAACACGTGAGACAGAGTAAGAGGCAAGGGCAAAGCTGAATGGCACTATTAAAATTCAATAGCAGATACCTGGGTGGCTCAGTCGGTTAAGCGGTTAAGCGTCTGCCTGCAGCTCAAGTCATGATCTCAGCATCCTGGGATCAGCCCCGAGTCAGGCTCCCTGCTCAGCGATGACTCTGCCTCTCCCTCTCCCTCAGCTCCCCAGCCCCTCAAATAAATAAATACAATCTTTTTTTAAAAAATTCAACAGCAATTCACAGAAGGAAGCTTTCGGGGTAGGTCAGCTTGAAGGTGGGCAGTCAGTTGCAGGGATCTTGGCTAAAGGAGAAGATTTCCATAGAAGGGGATGGCCAGGTGGTGGGGCGGGGGGTGGGGGGGCAGCAGAGCCAAAGCACAGAGGTGGGAATGCACTAGCAAAGAAAACAATCCACAGAAAAACAAGGTCTGCTTGCTTCGTGTAAAGGACTTTCTAATATAAATCGAGCCACTCGACATTGACCAGTGACGGACTATAGGGCACCTGCTATAGGGCCCAGCAGCACGTTGGGATCCGCAGGGGATCTGGGGATGGTTCAGCAGCACCAGGATAGAGCAAAGCAGGACAAAGGACCAGAACAAACAAAGTAACATGCTGTGTAATTTTGGGTACCCCAGAAGCCCACACGGAGACAAGGATCCGAGTGCAGGTGGTGTATCGGGGAGCAGACAGAGAAAAGAAGGCAGCCAATAAGCAGGTGATCACTGTGGGCTCCTGAGACTCAGTCCACCTGGGGACCTCTGAGAGCCCGCACAGAACAATCACGTCCAGAATGCTCTGCCATAGGCTGCCAGAACTAGGGGGTTCACACACCAGCTTCCAGCAGTCATCAGTTGAGGGCTGCTCCCAGGGAGAATTCATCCCCTGGCACTTCCTGCCTGCTGGGTGGCCAGAGACACCCCAGGCATGGGCTCGCTGGCTGCTGTGTGCACGGAAATGGGGAATCCGAGATGAGCTGTTGAAAGGCAGGGGAAGAGGATATGGACTTGTGGCCTCAGTAAAGACAGGAGGACTGAGATGGCTTCCCAAAACAAGCCTTGGAAGATCCTCGGTGTTCGATATATCCGGGGAAGGGGTGATGGGGGGAGGTAGTGCATATTCTCCCATAGAAGCAGGATGAAGAAAGGCAACCAAACAATGGTCCAGGCTGAGGGGGACCGAAAGGTGGAGCTCAGCTGAGAAGATCAGAGGAGGCCCCTGGGCACCCCAGGGGGAATTCCAAGTCCTCTGTGCCAGGCCACGCATTATTCCTCATTTCCCGAGCCATGGGCAACCACGGAAGGCATCTGAGCAGGGGTGGCGTGGAGTCATGTTTGGGGAACATTAACCTGGCCAGCAAATAAGGGCAAAACTCAGAGGTGGGGCAAGTGGGTAAAAAGTTCCCACACGAACCACGTACTGGCCAGGGCGCTGATCATGCGGCCAGGGAGAGAGATGAAAGGGGTTCCCTGGGGCTCAGGCCGCAAAGAAGGCCCCTGTTTCAGAACCAAGTGGGAGTTCCTCAAAGGGGGACCAGCCTCTCTGCGGCCCCTTCCAATTATTCCTTCCGGCAGAGACATAGGCCCGCTTGTGTCTCTCCTGTTTTCTTTCTTCCAAAAAACCGATTTTGGCCTCTGCTTTTCGAAAGCTTTGCTCAGCGAGTTTAAACAGCGTCTCACAGCATGGCCGAACAATAACAAACGGCGCCTGGTGGCTCGCCTGCTGGTGGCTTAAAAAACAATTGATGACTTTTAATCAGCTGAATGAGCATGGGACAAATGACAGCATGGCCTGAATGTGGCCCAGACGTCATCGGCTGACATCAGTGGGGAGGAGGGAGGTGCCCTTCTGGCGAGCTACGGGACAAACAGGAGCAGTCCCTGGGTGCTGGGGGCTCCAGGAGGCAGCCCGACTCACACCCCAAAGCCACAGCTTCCTTCCACACCTCCTGGGGAGACCAGGAAAACCAGCTGCAAGAGCAGAGAAGGGTAAGCTTCCAGAAATTACAGAAACCTGCATGTCACGGCATGAGACCTGGAAGGCCGGGGTTCTGGGTCTCCAGCCGTCCCTGATAGCCTGATCAAGTTGATTTGGCTCCGGACCTCAGTTTTCCCCTCTGGCCAATGGGGGCAATGAAGGCAAGCTCGAGTCCTCTGTTAGATGGCCCCATGCATGGGATAGCTTTAGGAGAGGCCGGGTCTCTAAAGGACTCCCTTTGTCTGAGTGTTCTGCCCCCAGCACTACCACCACCACTGGCTGCCCCCTCCCTCCCCACTCCACGCACCAGATGGATACTGGGCAAGCCGTTCAGATGCAGAAGCGCAAACTAGAGCCAGTGAAGCAAAAAGGGCTAGAAACTGAAGGTGTCTATTTATTGAGTGCTTCCTAGGTGCTAGGCCCCATACTGACCTAAGTTTGCGTGCACCATCTCATGCTCCCCATCTCACAGATGAGGGTACAGGCTCCGCTACCACACAGCGTGAGAGGTCTGAACCCACACCTCCCTGGCAGGACAGCTTTGCTTTTGCTCACATGTCCAGCTCAAACTGGGCACAGCAGCAAGAAGTTAAGAGGCTGGGGGGGGGGGGCGCGGGACATGGGGTCCCAGGCAGGAACATAGCACCACCAGACCTCTACGCACGGATTCCTCGCCGGCCATCACAAATGATGCACCAAGACTCTTCTTTCCAGGATTCTTCTTTGGCTTCAGACTATGTGAATGGCAGACTCTCTGATATCTTTGGTACCCACAGGGTCCCTTCTCCACTTTCCTTAGATCCGATGATGTAACCATCCTCTCCCTCCTCTGAACTTCCCGGTAGGAAGTGGCTTCTCTGGGCTCCCAGCCCATCTGTATCTCAGACCTGGTTCCCGGGCAGAGGAGGAAATGCAGAGTCTTCAGCATTACCCAGCCCCAACCCCTCCCCCTGCAGGTAACACCTGCCTGCCCATCCCCCATAGGATCTGCTGAGTTTTCTCTCCCTGTCTCACAGGCTTCCTTTGGGTTGCCTGGGAGATGGACCCCCAAGGCAGAGTATACAGCAGGTTGACTGGAGGGAACAGCTCCTGTAAGGTGGTGAGGGCAGCAGGACGGAGCAGAGAAGTTGGACTACCATACAATGGCAGGAGAAGCCACAACCAAACCCATGGAAAGTTCTGGAGCTAGGCTGGCCTTTCGGAGATGGCCCAGATTGAGGCAAGAGGGTGAACCCTTGTATCTGTATCTCTCCTCCCATAGACCAGTCACTGAATACAAGTTGGCCCCCCAGGAGGGGTCCGTGACATTGGGTACGGCAGCTCAGCACCCATGAGCTAAGGACGACTCTGAATGGGCAGCCACGCCCCCTGCTCCTAAAGGTGGGGGCATCTGGGTGGTGCACCACAGCACCCACTACCCAGCCCAGCAAAACTCCTGCTCACCCTTCCGCTGGCAGCCCCAGGCTGATCCGTCCTTGCCAGACTTCCTAACCGCTACCGGAGTGCCTGGGACTCCCCACTATTTCCGTGCTGATGGCTGTGCTTCAGAAACGTCAGAGAACACCTAATCCTCCATCTCCAGACAGCGAGAAGTAGGGATCGCTTCTACCACGTGAGCCTAGCGCACTGTTCCTGGCACACAGAGGTCCCTCCTTAAGCACTGAGTTAGATGGATGTTGCACGAGGTGTGGGCAGGCCCGTGGGAGCGTCCCCGATCTCCACTCTGTCAGTGCCTCAGAGTGTCTACGTGGCTCATGCCGATGACAAACAAGCACAGAGGAAGCTCGCTTCTGCAGCCAACCTGGCAACCTCTCCTGGTCTCTGGCCAAGAAAGTCCTGTCCTTGTTCCTTTCCCTGTCCAGCGTTCTGCTGCAAGTCCAGTTCCTAGCTAAGAGGGCCAAGTGCATTTAGAGACCTCCGTGCCAGGGAAAGTCCAATGCCACTGCCAACAGTGCTATGTCGCCGTTCTTCTGAAGGAAATTACTATTGATCCCACAGCTCTCCTCCCCATGCTGTTTGCCGGGGACAGCCAAGGATTCCCGTGCCAGCTGGGCTCCCACACGGCTCAACTGTTTCTGCACCAGATGGCCAGACCAACACCCTCTGGCTGCCGCACACCCCCGGGGAGACTAGGCTCTGACGTCTATCCGCCTGGCTTTTTATGCACGAGGACGGCGGGGTCAGAGATTACAGGGCCAACCACATTACAATAAAAAAATCCCGGCGCCACGCAAAGATTTCCGAATCCTAGTCGTTATCAACATAACCTAGGAGGCAGGGACGCTTTTTCTGTAGCCTTGACTTTCACCGCTCATTCAATGGATATCAGCCAAAAGCCTTCTTGGCTAGAGGGCTGCGGTGGCAGATGAGACGGTCCCTACCCTCAAGGAAGTTACAGTCTAGCGAAGTGTAGTTAGGGCCACTACGTCATTGCTCGTTCAAGCCCACTATGCTTTGGACGACTTAGAGGGCTGCGACTGATAGTTAAGCCAGGCCACTGGGCATGAACCAGGACTCATCCCAGGCCAATGGGGACACCTGGTCATCCCAGATAGAGACACAACCTGACCCAAATGGGGGCTTCAGATAATGGGGGCGTGGTAGTGTTAGGTCATGCCACAAGGTGGCGCAATTGAAATACTCGTAACCTTTCTTTGTTTTTGTTTTCTATCTTGATGAAAACTAATTTTTCTTCCCGTTGCCACAGAACAAATAGAACCCTTCCATCCGGCGCCAGAGTCAGAAAGTGCTGGTTATGTGAAAGCCCATCCCCTAAGTGTTCACGAGAGTACGGAGCCAATTGTTAAAGACACCCATTAGTACAAATTAAATTAAAATAATGTCAACTTCATTTAAATTTAAATAATTAAAAACATAAAATTGAATAAAGCACATTAAAAACAAAGGTAATAAATACTCAAAACTCAGTCTTTCCAAATGACTTCTCTATAGTTCACAATTGCCTCCGTTTCTGGGGTTATGTCTTTGTATCAGTGTGGGAGGAATCACGGCACACCTCCTCCCAGCTCCACGGTCAGAGCCATTGCGTGAGACTGACCTTGGTAAGTATTTACATCATGGAAATCAACAGATGCTACAAATCAGGACTTTGGGGAAGGGGGGGTGCAGTCAGTTGCTAGGCATTTAGCAAGCTTCGTTTATGTACTTTGGGCAGTTCTATCACATTACCCCAAATTACAATGTCTTCCCACCTCAGAAAAACAAAGTTGGGGCAGAGGAGGTCCTGTTCCTTCCATAACCTCATCTGGACACTCGGTGCTGAATGCCAGGACAGCGGCGAGTCAGGGGGTCCACAGCCAGACTGCTATAGAAAGCTTACCACCACCACCATCACGCCCCCAGCCACCCCGCACAGAGCATAATCGATACCTAACATTTGCAGGTTCAAGTTGACCCCGTGGCGGGCGCTGGCGGAGAACTCGAGATGTCTTGCCTGTGATTGGTGAGACGACTTCGGGACTACCCAGGGCACCCCCACTCCTGCTGTCTGAGTGAATCAGAGCCACGCTCAACAAGAGGGTTAATTGGAAAGGGTTTAGCAAGGCGACTATTTACAGAGGTGTGGGCGGATGGCAGAAACCACAAGGGATAGGGAAGTGCCCTAGTACGAGTGACAGGGGCGAGCTGCTCCCGGGCCCTGGGCTGAAGGGGCAAGAGTGGGGGCTGTTGGCAGAAGAGCAGAGACCTTGTAGCACCACCACTCCCTGCCCCCGCAAACGGCAGCCCAGCCGGGTAAATTCATTCCCCTCTCGCCGCCTCCTGCCAGCCAGCCCGTCTCTTGCCTGTGTCTCATTACCCAGACCCAACCAGAAGCCCATGCACAGCCAAGGCTGCCCAGTGGCCCAGCCCCCGAGCACCAGCCTCCTGAGAGCCACGGGAAGGAGATCTGGGGGGCAGACAGGTCTGACCTCCAAATACGGCGCTGGCCTCCCCAGTCTGTAAGGCCCCAAAACACGTGCCAAGGACCCCTCACTTGCGTGAGGTTTGGCCCAGCGGAGCAGACCGCAGGCTAGCTGGGGGCCTAGAGCCAGAGAAGACCCAGCAGCCAGAGAAGACCCGTCGTCCAAAATCAACCTTTGACCCACGCCTCAAATATGGAGGTGTCTCAGCTCCACAGATGTCCCTAATTAAGCCCCTGCACAGGTGTGGATCCTGCCTTCATGCTCATAAACGTATTGTTCAGGACCCTTCACTGGCACTCGCCTTGTGCAAGGCCCTGGTAGAACCCTGGCCATTAGAATTTGGGCCTCTGAACTGTTTTTCTTAAAGAAGGCCCCAAAACATATATACATTTGAGGCTCCGAAACTGGGATCTGACCCTGCCAGTATGACAAGAAGGGGATTGGGCTGGCTACTCTGGTTTGCCCCACGAGGGGTAAGTGCACTTGTGGGGTCCAGGCGGATGGAAGTCAGGCCATGGGATGCAGACTCTGTTGCCTCCCATCCGGTGGAGAAAGAGGGGTTTCTGGGGTGCTATGTAGAAAGCAGGACCTAGGGGAGAAAGCTGTACCCCTACCCCCACCCTCTCCTGTCTCTCAGAGAAGCGTTTCCCCAAATCCCCCTCACCCAGTTCTGGAAGAGGGTTAAGAGATATGGGGGTAGGCCGAGGCCTTTTGTGGCCAAACACTCTGGGAAAGACTGGCGCCCCCTCACACACACAAGAGTCACAAAGTACATTAGCATGGTGAAGGCTCCAGGAGAAAGAAACTTTTGGCTCCGTTTACTGTGGGGGGTTGCCCAGACTCGGAGCTCAGGCTGAAAGCCAAAGGATGGCTGGAAGGAAGAGAAGAGCCTTCAAGGGTGAGGGCGTGGCCCAAGTCGAGGCCCAGACCAGCCTGGAGAGCTGCAGGGAGGAGGCCCCTGCAGCAGAGCAGGGAGGGGTGGGCTGCGGGAGACCACTCGAGCAGGCCCCTGATCCTCAGGGCACCACCAACGATGCACTTGGAGCCAGCACCCCCAATCCAAGGCAGCTCTCCCAGTTCCCCACAGGCTTGGCTCACTATCCCCTCGCAATCTTCCGTCTGTAAGCAATGTCTGGGGAGCGGTCAGGCGTGGAGGCAGACCTCGGGACGAGCACATTCTCGTGCAGTCTTCCTCCCAGAGCGTCTGGCTGTCCGGCCCATAGAACCCGGGAGAAGCACAGTGTCCAGGGGCTCCCTGGCAGCAGACGATCCATCGAGTGAAATTTGGTTCCGGAAAAAAAAAAAAAGAGAGAGCCTATGGAGGTGGCCCTGGTGGTCTTGGAGGGTCTGGAGCCCAGGCCCGCTGGGGGTCGGCCACGGTCCCGTGAGCACTCAGAGCTGCCAGAGATGGGAGAAGGGACAGTTCACGGACTTAGCCTTTTCGCAAAGGTCGGGGGATGAACAGAGATGCTCGTTGGAACAGTTGGTGGGACATCAGAGCTTCTGGAAGCTTCTTTCCCTGCCCCTCCCCTTCCTCCCTGTTGAGGGCCCGTCCTTGCTCCCCAGCAAGGAAAGTATGTGCAGAGGGCCTCTCCCAGGCCACAGTGTGGATGAGGTTTTGCTGAGCTTCCTCAAACCACCACCCTCTCTGTCAAACATGACACACTCTCCCAGCTAATGACCTCTGCCCCCTCCTTAATAAAACAGCTCTCCACTTTCTTAGAGCAGGCGGACTCCCGCAGTCCCTTTGTTTTCCAATGAGATGCTTTTTCTCCCTGACTCCCCTCCTTTCAGGCTGCTTTCTGTCTATGTCTCCACTCACCTTGTTCCGGGGGGAGGGGACACCAGTCTGGGGGAGTCTCTGATTCAACCTACAGATTGGCGGGATTAACACTGGACTTTCAGACTCATGCCCGGATCGGCCATTAGGAAAGAATTCTGGGTCAGAGTCCAGTCTGGTCCTGGGACTGACTTTCCAAGAGACGCCGGGCAAGCCGGTGGGTAGGGCCAGGCTTTTGGGCAGCAGGGGCCCTGGGCAGAGATGGACCCGACTATACCCAGGACCAACCACAACGATAAATACAAGTCACAAGTAGCAACTCTGGCCAGAGTGTAGCAGCAGGCCACCTAGCCCTAGGGGGGTGTAGGAGAGCATCTGGCGCCTACCACCTTCTGGAATAGAGCAGACACACGGCAGAGAGCTCCCAGCTTCTCCCTTGACTGTATCCGGCCCTACGCATGCACGAAAGTCCTACCTAAAATGATGGAGAGCCCGGGAATTTATGTTTTGGTCGCTATGGCAGCTCGGGTCCTCCGGGTAGCAGACACCAACATGGAATTAGATGTTCAAGAGATTTAATGGGGGAAATGCCTATGAAGGATAAGGAGGGTAGGGGCAGAAGTAGAAGGGGAGACCTTCAGAGAGTAATGCAAGTCTGACCCTTGAGAAAAGAGAGGGAGGGAAGAAGGCTGGGGCGGGACGGGCCTCAGACACAGGGCAACTCTGAGAAAGTGTCTGCCAGGCTGATGGGAATTCCCAGAGCAAAGACTGTCCTTCAGAGAGGTCCTGTGCCAGGCAGAGGGGCCCAGCTCTGGGGCATCCGTTGGGCTCGGTCATTGGGTGGGACCGGCCTGAGCAACATGGTGCCTCAGCAGGAATGCTGCAGCAGATTCCAAAGGGAAGATGCAACAGCTGGGGGCTCTCAGCTAACAATCACTCCTTCCAGAACATTCCTCACTAAAGGAAGCCTGGGCGGTGCCCTCCCATGACTGCCACCACCCTTTTGTGCCAAGGCAAGAGAATGTATCAGGGAGGGGCGCTGGCTCTAATCCTGATCTCATGACCTCAGATACATTTTCCCCCTTCCTGTTTCTTAGTACGTGGATGAAGAGAATTACCCATCACCTCACCCGTCCCAATCTCTATGAGGAAGCTGTAACACGTTGGATTCTCCTTTCTTAATCTTTGAGCTCCTTGAAGGTAGCTACAGGATCAGAAAGGATCCAAAGGATCTGGGGACCCGGGAACTCCACTCCTAGAGATGAATACATTCGAGTAGGGCAGGAAAGATTCCACAGCCCTCTTGTATTTGTAAGTCCAGAAGGGCGGTGGGGCTGGCCGGAGACCACTCCGATCTTGATTTGATTATTCCACAAAAGCGTGCCGAGCAGCTGCTCTGTGCAGATGACTACTACGCGCCCACGGAAGGCCATGAGTCTCCTGAGGACAAGAAGGGCTTGAGCACGAAGACCCTGTCACCTCCCCCACCACCCCCACCGAGCCTCCTCCTCCCTCCCCAGGCTTCCTGTTTTCAAAGGAAAGGGCCAGCAATCCTGGTCAATCCCACTTGGTTCTAAGGGAGAGAGATGAGGGGGTTCAGAAGTTCCCTAAAAATGGAGAGTATAATCCCAATGGTCTCCCCCCCCCCGACTTACCCCACTCTACCAATTCACAAAAACCTATGAGCGTGCACACACAAACACACACGCACACACACACGCACACAGCCATCTCTGGCATCATTAATAATTTACCTTCCTAGAACCCTGTACGGTTTACAAATATTAAAGCATTATCTCATGGTCTTAATCACAACCGTTTGGGGTAGCCTCATTCCTTCTGATAATGAAGTTAGGCTCCCAGATAAGTAAGTCAGATGGCTGGTAGGGGGGTCCTTGGCCACTGCGGCTAGCTCAGATTCCCCTAAAGAACCCTCCCCTCCAGGGCGCCTGGGTGGCTCAAAGGGTAAGCCTCTGCCTCTGGCTCAGGTCATGATCTCAGGGTCCTGGAATAGAGTCCCGCATGGGGAAATCTCTGCTCAGCGGGGAGTCTGTTTCCCCCTCTCTCTACCTGCCTCTCTGCCTACTTGTGATTGCTGTCAAATAAAGTATTATTAAAAAAAAGAAGAAGAAGAAGAACCTTCCCCTCGGAAAAATGTATACCTTCTCAAAGTCGTGCCCACACTTTCTCCAGGCTTTGCAGTTCTCTGCTCCAAGTCCCCGCAGGTTCACCCCCCTCCTCCCAATCTCAGGCTTCGGCCTGGTGGGGACTGAGGTGGCCAGACCGGGCCAGTCTGGAGCTGAAATCAAGAAGAGCATCTGCGGGCACCTGGATGGCTCAGTGGGTTAAAGCCTCTGCCTTCAGCTCAGGTCATGATCTCAGGGTCCTGGGTTCGAGACCCGCATCAGAGGAGCCTGCTTCCTCCTCTCTCTCTGCCTACTTGTGATCACTCTCTCTGTCAAATAAATAAATAAAATCTCTTGAAGAAGCAGAAGAAGAAGAAGAAGAAGAGCATCTGTGACACCAGGGTGGGATTAAGAAATCTTCCCAGCCAGGACGGGGGCGGAAGGGTTAAGGGGGTGCAAGGTTTCGTTTTTCACCTCTGAGGACTCTGTTATGGGTCACTAAGAACTCACAAGGCCTAGGGAGCATTCCACTCGCTGGGCGGGCCTCCCTTGCTGTTGCCCAGCTTCCCAACCAGATAAGTCCTGGGCAAGAGGGACAATCCAGCTTCCCAGAGAGGCAGATGGGAAATCGCCCCGGATAAGGGCTGTTGCTCGCAGTGCAGGAGCCACACGAGGCCAAAGGCCGCGGGAATGGCACAACCGAGAGGCTGCATTTCTTGTCGGCTAAGACGGGGGAGGTGGGGAGGCCTTTCTGAGGAGTTTCCGGCACGCTACTGTTTCAGGCCCCTCCGGAGGGATCCTCCCCGGGGTGCGGCAGGGTGCCAAGCAAAAGCGGGGCTGGGTCCCCGCGGTGGAGAGCGGCTTGGGGATGGGCTCCAGCGAGGGGACGGCCACCCCCCCCCCCCCGCCACCCCCCTCCCCCCGCCACCCCCTGCCAGCCTCAGGTACGGCTTAGCACCTGTCACACACCCGGGCCTTCGGCATCACCGCCCAGGTGGTACCTATGCCTGTGCAGGTGAGGAGAAGGGCCTGCGGAAAACACCATTACTGATAAGTAACAGCACCTTTCAGGTTTAATGACACGTTGCATCCATCCTAAAGCTCTAAAAAAAAAAAAGAAAGAAAGGAAAAAAAGAAAGAAAGAAAAGAAAAAAGAAAGCAAGCAAGAAAGGGGAAAAGCCCTCTTGAGGGACGGCGCCTCGCGCCTGTAAATAGGACCGGCAGGCCGGGGCGCGCGCGGGGGAGGACATACGGCGCGGGTGTGTAAATTAACTGGGGGCAGCAGAGTAAATACATTACACACGGTATTTATTATGCACGCGGACCTCCTCGGAGGGGCTCTCCGGCTCCCGTACGTGGCCGATGTCGTCCGGAGCGCCGCAGGCCGCGCCGCCGTGCGGGCCGGGGGCGGCGGGGCCGGGGTGGGGGTACGGCTCTCCGTCCCGCGCCCCGGAATCGCCCGGGCGGCCCCCTCCCCGCGGTCAGCGGCGGGGGCGCGGGCGATCGGCGGGGAGACGTGGCCCCGGGCGCCGCGCAGGCGAGGGGCCGGGCGGGGAGGGCGGCGGGGCGGGAACGGGCGGCGCGCCCGGCCCCTTAGCATTCCGCCGGCGCGCCCGCCATCGCCGCGTGCGCCCCCGCGCCCCGCTGTAATTACCCCGATTACCAAATGAATCTCGCGCTTTTGTGCTCGCCGGGCGGTGGGTGCGGGGAGGCAGTTCTAATAGTTGTCATTAGGGCCGGGGGAGGAGGGGCGCCAGGGGCTGGGGGTGGGGAGCGCGGGGGTGGGGGGAGGCCCGCCGTTCCCTCGCTCGCTCGCTCGCTAGCAGGCGGTCCCGGGCGGCGCGCAGGCCGCTGCCGGCTGCTGAGTAATGATTTTTTTTCTAATTGGAGGCGAACAGCGGCCCTAATGGATGGAGCCGCTCTCGGCGCGTTCGCTGCGCCCGCCCCTCAATCAATACCGCTCGCTGCGACCGCGGGGCGAGCTCCCCCGCCCTTTGTGGTCGGAGACGCAGCGGGGGCTCCCGAGCTCACCCTCCCCGCCGCCTCGGCCCCGCCCCTTCTGTCCTCACGCCACGCCCAGCCGCCCGGGCTCCCTTAGCTTTTCAGCCCCCGCGGACTGTGAGGGAGGCGCGGGGGTCGCGGGGGCGCAGGGGGAGGGTCGGCCGCGGAACTGCCCCCTCAGCCTCCCTCCGCGACCACGCTTCAGCCGAGCGCCCCAGGCCGGGAGCAGAACCCGGCGCGGGCGGCCGCCTCCTCGGGTTTGAGCCGGCTGGTCTGGGAAGGGCTCACTGAGTCCGATTAAATCCCCACATTCTTTCCTCCCTGGGCCGTCTCCAGCCCCAGCCCGCTCCTCCTCAGGCCCCTTGGGCTTTCTGTTGGAATAGAACCATGGTCTGTGGTGCATAGACACACACCCGGGGGTACTCTTCTCCCAGAAGCGCCCCCTCCCAGTCTATTGAGCTTGGAAACTGGACAGGGAGAAGAGTCCTTGGGGATAAGGGATCAAACGTACCCCCTATTTTGCTGGAACGGCTCCTGCAGGGGTACTAACTAGCTGGTCCCCTTGAGCAAAGACACCTGAGGGCCCTTTTTCTTAAGACCCTGCAGAAGTTTATCTAGCCCCATAAGCTGGGCGCCTGGGGTGCAGCCCTCAGAGGAATGGCCAAATCTTTCCACGCCTCTCTGGAGTTTGCAGATCCCCCCCCCCTTCCCCTCTGGTAAGAAAATCGGAAAAAGCTGGGCTCCTGGAAGGCCCAAGCTGCTCCGCCTTCTACCCTCGCTCCCTTCTGAACGCTTTCTTGTCGCTGATGGCCATTCGAGCATAGCACTTTACACCCCCAGACAAAATAAACACATGTTTGTTTATTCCCAGTCTTCCTCACCAGCATGTCATCACCGTGAGAACTGGGGGTTTTGTCCCTGTGTATCTAAAACCCTAAAAGAGCTTGAAACATAGTAGGTGCTGTGTCACTGTGTGAATGAATTGAAGGAATTTGAGCTTGGCCCAGCTTCTTCATCTCCTCTCCTGGGAACAGACAAGACATTGGCTTCTCACTCCCTGGACTCTGTGGCACATTGCATTTTCCAGAAATGACCACAGCCATATTGCTGGTCCCACCGGGCTCTGGTCTTCCAGAATCTTGCCACTAGCCCCCTCCAACAGGAGAAGTATGTTCCTCTTTCACTTGAACCTGGCCCAGCCTTTGAACTGCCTCCATGAACAGGATGGGGCCCAAGTGCTGACTCCCTAGTCTAGACCATGAAAGGCCTCTATCTGACTATCTTTCTCCTAGTCACCCTGAGAAGGCAGCCACCATGTTACAAGGAAGCCCAGGCCACATGAGACACCAAGGCAGGTGTTCCGGCCAGCAACCCCAGTTAACGTCCTGGCAAACAGCCAGCACCAGCCACAAGATAGGCCAACGAATAAGCCTTCAGATGATTCCAAACCCCGGCCTTTGAGCCACCCCCATCCATGCCAGTTGGCATCACTGTAAGCCGCCTCTCTGACACGGGGTGGAGTAGACAAGCTATCCCTGCAAAGTGGCCCAAGTAGCAGTTCATGAGCAAAGTAAATGCTGGAAAGTCTGCTGCCCAATGGATCTCCCACTCCGGTGTCCTCTCTTTGGCCCCCAACCTCCTGGGCACACCGTGGGCCTCCCAGTCACCAGACACAGAGCCACGCCTCCTCCAAAGACCTCAGCTCAGGGAGTCATCACATCAGCCACCTTTTGAAGGGTCCTCAGCACCCCCCCATCCCATTGTCACAGCTGCCTCGATAACCGTCAGTCCATGAAGAATCTAAGCTAAGAAGCCCGGCTCAGTGGAAGGAAATCCCCCTGCCTTGCCGATCCGAAGCCTTCTACCATACCTGCCAACCATGTTACCTCTTCCTCGTCAGCTGTCACCCAGCCTGCTCTACTCCTAATACAGCAGCGCCCCGTGTCCTCTGCTCAGTGTGCACGCCGGCTCCACACCTTCCCCTCCCCTCCTGCTTCACAAGGACCATGGGAGTCACAGACTAGAGCCCCCACCACACATCTGTCCATACCCCCCTGTCCGCCTGCCCTCCGGTTCTGATGGGAGAGCATCTCTTTGCTCATCTCACAGCCATTCCCGCCCTTGGACTCTGGGTCTCAGCTACTCGAACTCTAGGGCACGCTGGGCAGTAGATCTTTATGGGATGATGGAGCTGTTCTATGTGCTGTCCTTGACACTAGCCGCGTGTGGCTCCCAAGCACTTAAAATGTGGTTAAGATGGCCAAAGAAATGAATTATTTTATTTTATGGTTTTATCTTATTTTATTTTCATTAACTGAAAGACTTGAACATGGCTAGCGCCTTCTGTATTACATGGTGAAATTCTGGAGATCGGTCCCTCCCTCCCACAGGGCCCCAACCTCACCATGCCCATTAACAATTAACAGGTCCTCTCTCTTACCCTCTTCCAGCTGCGGCCCCCTCATCATTCTCTCGGCCATTGCCGCCAAACTTCTTAATGGATTTGTATCTGTGACTACTTCTCCCACTCACGTGGGATCCCACCACCATCCACCCCCCCACATCTTCCCCCTCCTCGTGCCCCGAGATCTGCACATGTCCCTGACTCCCTCCCCTCAGCCCCTCCCCATCTAGTGAACTCTGCTCCTTTTGGAAGCCTCAAATGAAAAGTCACTTCTTCTAGGAAGCCTTACCTGATATTCCCATCCCCAGATAGGGTAGGTGTCTCTGCTGCATGCTGCGGGGGTATCCAGCCCCCTGGGACCATGCACATCACCATTTGTCAGGATTGTCCGTGTAACTTTCAGACTTCCCTGCCGACTGGTTGCCCCATGAGGGTAGAGGCCAAGCTCCCTCCTTTACCATCCACACCCTTGAGCCTGTACCAGGCACACAATGGGTACTTAGGAAATATTTGTTGAACAAATGCCTTAGGAAGAGGGGGACCACAAATCACAACTTGGGGTGGGAGTGACTCTAGATCAACAAGTGGGGGACCCAGTGGGTGGGTAAGAGCCCTGGAGAAGTCGTTAGGGGCAGGGGGGCAGAGGTGGGGTTTTGGGAAAGGCTTCCCAAGAACGTGACACCTCTAGCCGAATTGAAAGGACAGAGAGTGTTTACCAAGTGGGTAGGGCAGGAAATTATTCCAGGGAAAGGAATGTCATGAGCAGAAAGCCAGACAGAAAATGGATGGCAAGGAACAGAACGAGAGGGAGTGTTAGCAAGAGGGGTCAGAGTAGGGAGGTTCTGGTCTGATGTCCCCCTCTCTGTCACAGCATTCCTTCCTGTCCTGGGACACCGATCCAAGATGCCCAAGGGAAAGGGGAGTTTTTCTTTCACTTTCAGGGTGATCGGTGCCCTCAGCTCAAGAGCCTGAAAGCTGGTGTTTGTAGCCCGGGTGTCAAAATACCTGAAATCGGCTTAGGGCAAGCCGTGCCTGGAGAAGAGCCCACCCAAGGCCTGCTTGAGCCTCTGCGTGGTCGTGCCCGTGTTCGCAGTCAAGTCCGCCTTGTGGACATAGGACGCCGTTGAGGGTCGAGCCCCTGGCAGCGGCACCCCCCCCCCCCGTGGGAGTCCAGCCAGTGGTCTGCTGCTGAATGTTTAACAACCAGCTCGGGGCTGGGGGCATCTTTGTTTCTAGCATTTGCCAATTTCCATAGAGTAGATCCTCTACCCGTAGCCAGTTCGAAACTCCCGACTTGTCACTGAACACAGGGGTAGGAAGAAACACACACAGAGTTGACTTGGCTCCCAGGAGCCAGAGATGACTGCAACACACCAGCGGGTCTAGCCTCGTGGTTAAATAAGCAACAGCTCCAAGTTTATGCCCAGGGACTCCAAAGTACAGAGGAATAAACAGGAAGGGTGGAGTAGGAACCTCCACTGTGTGGGGGAGGGGGATGCATTGGCTGGGCTGAGATCAAGGAGCAGGTGGCACCAGATCCCAGCCAGGGGCATCACTGGATGGTCCTGGCCCAGCACGTGTTCATGCCTTGGATCTCCCTTGTGGGTGACTCTCTAGAACCCAGGCCTTACATGGGGCACACATGTCTTACACTCACTACATTTCTAACTGGGAAGCATGTGCGAGTGCCAATCTGGACCTTTCTCCCACAGGTGTCCAGGGAGAGCAGCTCTAGAAGGCTGGCCACAGGCTTGGGAGAGTTGTTCGTGGAAGATGAGACTCCCAGGGCATCAGACGAGAGGCTCCCGAACCAAAAGTGGCTAGAGGGCTCCCCTGCTAGAGAGGGACCCATGGAGCAGGCTGCGTCACTCTCAGACCACGTTTTCCCACTCCTATGCCCTCCCGGCCTCTGCCCACACTGATCCGTCATCCCTTTTTATTTTTCCTTCCTTTGTACAGAAAGGAGAGGGCAAGTCCCGCTCAAACCCGCCACTCTCCAGGAATTGGTGAGAAGGAGGCTGGATGACACAGTGCGCACGGCGGGGAACCAGCCCGTTCCTGAAGCCCCGTATGGTCCCTCTGATAGCCGCCCTGGTGGCTTGTCTTCATGCTGGCGGCTCATTAGAGTTCCTGGGGCCAGGCCAAGAAATTGCCAAGGATGAGACAGGCAGCCTCGGCCTGCAAACGCCACGGAGCCCACTCCCCTCTGAGGCCCTTCCTTCAGTGTGAGCGAGGGGGTGAGTTCCACTGAGCTAGAACCTCGCCTGACAAGTGACACTTTGACGAGAGACGCGTTGACGAGTCCCTAGGGAAGCTGTGGAGTCTGGTTCCTGCAGACAGTGTCTCCCCTGAGGCAGTCTCCGTGCTTGAGTGCTGAGTGTGTGTGTGTGTGTGTGTGTGTGTGTGTGTGTGTGTGCGCGCGCACGCGTGTGTGTACACACATCCCGCTTCTCTGAGCAAGATTCGCAGAGCTCCACATGCAAGCTTGACAGAGGCCCTCCTGCAGGGGCCTGGTATGCACAGGCCTGGCCAACAGATGGGACAGACAGGCCACTGGCTGCAATGTTGGGGAGAATCACTCCTCCCCCTGCACCCCGCCGGGGTTACCCTGTCTCATCCTCTCGCTCTAAGATGGTCCCTTCCGGAGCTGCAGAGCCTCCCTGTGCTTGGCGAAGGGAGGGAAGATCCAGGCTCCAGGCAAGTAGAGAAACAGAGAAAACCCGGTCCCTCTCTTTAGAGAGCTTGAAATCTAGGCGCTATAGAAGATGGTAGGGGTCATGTGTTCCAAATAAGCTAGGTCACACAAAAAACTTTCTGAAAGAGGTGACGTGTGAACTTGGAAAGTGCCCACAGCAACAACAGCCCATGGAGAAGGAGAGGGAAGGAGGGCTGGTTTTGTGTCTCAGCAGGGGACTTCCAGGAGGAGCCAAAGGAACGAATGTGCCAGAAGCCAAGAATCAAAGAAACTCCAGAGGCGGGACAGTGTGCCAGCCATCTGGTCCCCTGGGGTCCCCTTGCAGACACTGACAAGCAGCCTCAGCATTTCCTTGGTGTCTTGCAGGGAGTGTGCCAAGGCCACACGTGGTCTGCGGATCAGACGTCTCTCGGGGTCTCCGAGCCTGCACCTAGACTGAGCCAAGACATGTGGCTCCCTGCTCTAATCCTTGGGGTCCTGGAAGGGCAAATCTTACCCCTCTTCCACAGAGAGCCTTGTGCATATTTGAAACAGCACTGTCTGGGTTTCCTCCCACTGCCTAAGGAACACCCCCAACCTTCATGGCTTAAAACAATTGACTTTATCTCACAACGGTTGGTGCCCAGGGCAGCCCCTAGGACCATCCCTGCTCCTGGACCTGGCTGGGGAGTCTGGCTGGCTGGGGGACCCCACAGATAGCTTCAATCACATCTTTGACAGTTGGTGCTGGCCGCTGGCTGAGGTGCCTCTGTTCGCCGCTGGGCCTGTGGCCAGCAGGACAGCTCGGACTTTGGTGTCATTCAGCTCCAGGGAGCAAAAGCAGATGCTGCCATGCCTCTTAAGGCCCCGGCTCAGAGGTCACGTGGCAGCGCTTCTACTGCGTTCTGGTTGGCCGAAGCAAGTCACGAGGCCAGATTCAAGAGCAGAGGAAATAGACTCGCTCTCTCCTCTTTTTGACAGGCCGATCGTCCTGCGCATGTGGAGATGGAAGTCATGGCCAGTTTTGTAGATGGGCTGCCAGAAACCGGCCCTTCCAGAAACAACAGAAGGCGATGAGGTACAACTCCGTCAGCCCGCAGAGCCCACGTGCTTCCAGAAGCTCCTGACAGGCCCCAGGTTCTTTCTTCAAAGCTGTCCCTCCCTCTCTGAACCCATTCTGTGTTGGACACCTCCCTTCTAGACCTTCCTGAGAACCTCCTTCAGTGGGGGAGAGGGAGTCGTCTGAACAGCATGGAATACTGACAGCTTCCAGAACAGATTGAGGGAGACGGGCTGAGACCAGAGCAGGCACTAGCCTCTAAGGCATCCCCCAGATCAACTAGGGCCAGAGGATGGGGTGAGGGAGAAGGACCTTCTAACAGAGAATATTTAGAGGTCCCCTCATCCAAAAGGCCCTTAGGAAAGAAAGCTTCCTGGCTGGTAAAGACTCCCGAAAACCTGTCACACAGCAGAACAAAGCATTCTTTAAAAACCCTAAAGACTTTCCATGTCCCAGCTGGTCCCTTGGAGCAAACACGGCTGGTTAGAAAACTCAGAGTGCTTAGTTGGCAATTAATCACTTAAAGCGCTGTGACGTCCCACATGTTGTTGTTGTTGTTTTTAAGATTTTATTTATTTATTTGACAGAGAGAGACACAGCGAGAGAGGGAACACAAGCAGGGAGAGTGGGAGAGGGAGAAGCAGGCTTCCTGCTGAGCAAGGAGCCCGATGTGAGGCTCGATCCCAGGACCCTGGGATCGTGACCTGAGCCGAAGGCAGACGCTTAATGGCTGAGCCACCCAGGAGCCCCAACGTCCCACTTATTGTCCTGGGTCATAAACTCTGCCAGGCACTGGGTGGAACCTCGAAGACAAGCTGTAGACTGACCAGGACACCTTCTTCCTGACATTTTGTTTTTCTATAGCAAGTATATTAGGTCTTCATACCAAGATAAAAATGAGATAAACACATTTAAGGAGCCCTTGACAAAGATGTTCATTGCAGTATTATTTACATTAACAGAAACATGAGACTAGCATCAGTGTCAAGCCACAAGAAAAAGAGCTAAACAAGTTATGACAAATGCAAATCATGATGGATTTGAATCATGACAAATTCCTTGAGGTGCAGATGCTGAAGCCACTTGAAATAATGCGGTGGAGGAATTTTTCATGATGGAGGAAAATGCTTGTAATAAAGCACGACACGAGAAAGCACAGAGCATACAAAAATTTTCAAGGGTTGGATCTCATTGTGATAGGTGGAAATCTGCTGGTAAGAGCCAGCATTTATTAAGCACTTACTATACACCAGCCCTTCCAAGAGTCAGTTTATTCCATCCTGGTAACATCCCTATAAGGCAAGTACTATTCATATTGCTATTTTTTTTCAAGATTTTATTTTTAAGGAATCTCTACACCCTATGTGGGGCTCAAACTCACCACCCCAAGGTCAAGAGCTTCATGCTCCTCCCACTGAGCCAGTCAGGAACTTAAAATTGGTATTTAAAAATCCCCATTTTAAAGATGAGAGGGGCACCCGGGTGGCTTAGTGGGTGCAGCATCCAACTCTTGATTTTGGCTCAGGTCGTGATCTCAGGGTTGTGAGATCGAGCCCTACATCAGGCTCCACACTCAGCGTGGAGTTTCTTGTGATTCTCTCTCTCCTTCTCCCTCTGCCCGTCTCCCCCCCTGCTCATACTCTTTCTCTCTCTGTAATACAAATAAATAAACAAAATAGTTTTTTAAAAAAATACCGCAGGCACCTGGCTGGCTCCATTGGTTAAGCTCCTGCCTTCGGCTCAGGTCATGACCCCAGGGCCCGGGATCGGGTCCCACATAGGACTTCTTGCTCATCGGGGAGCCTGCTTCTCCCTCTCCCACTCCCCCTGCTTGTGTTCCCTCTCTCACTGTCTCTTTGTCTGTCAAATAAATAAAATCTTTAAAAATAATTTAAAAAATAAAGATGAGAAAGCTGTGACACAGAGAAGTTAAATCACACATGGAAAATGCCACCGCTCGTGTCAAAGGGCTCGGATTTGAACCTGGAGAGTAAGATTCCTCTCCAACACTCTTCGCTACACTGCATACACACTTCTAACAGGCTAGAAGGAGATGTGTGAAAATGTTAACAGTGCTAATGTCTAGCTAGGGAATTACAGGTAGTTTTTATGGTCTTTGTTACACTTTTCTGTAGGTTCTAAATTTTCCACAATATGGCATGATTTCCTTTGATCACTGGGAAGAAATAATAATTATTTTAAAATAAGAATAAAAACAAATGGGATCCCTCGCCAGCCAAACTCTACCCACAGGACTTAAAGCTTGCAGCCTTCCTTTGATGTTCAGAGCAGCCGTCCTGGCTCCCGCTGGTTCCCTGTCTTGGCTTTCCTCCTTGGGAAGCAGAGGCACAAGGCCCCTGCTCTGTTCTTGGCAACTCTTCCCCAGCGTTTGACCGGACTCCTCCCACCCCTCCTGCCAGCCCACCCCCATCCACGCAACTCCCCCTGGTTTCACGGCCCCAGCATCTGGCACACACGTGTATCTTATCCCCACTCCTCCCGGTGCGGACCATGCCTTGCGCACATCCTGCAGTCACCCACGGCAACAGTCCTCTGAAAACACACCCACCCACTGACTGTCCGATACCGGGAAGCCCAGAAACGCTTGGGCAGTGTAGACAGCTCAGGCGGTTGTGGTTGGAGGGAGCATCACGCCAGACCCAGACGCCCTACAGGGTGGGGAGGAGCGGGAATCCAGAAAAAGACTGTATGTACCCTATCAGAGCAGAGCCACAGCATGGACCAGTCTGAAACTGTCTTGGGGTGCGGGTGGGGGTGGGGGGCGGCAGAGGGGGCAAGTAAGAAGAAGCACGGGAAACTCTCTTCCCGGCATGGGAAGGTGAGGTCTCGCCACTCCCCGCAGCCAGGACGTCATCTTCAGATTCATTGACATTCAGCCCAAGCCCAAACGGGATTCACTTTGTCCCTGTGAACGTCAGCCTGTATTTATCAGTCAGTCAACAAATATTTATTGAGTCCAAGGCAGCAAGTTACAATGTACTTGGGTTCATGAGGGTGGGGAGGTAGAGTAGGACCCTTATCTGCCCCGCTCACTCTGCACCACACATGGACAGCGGCGTGTGTATGTGTGTATGTGTGTGTGTGTCACACACGCGCATTTTGTAACTACCGACGTAGGGACTTAGATTGGTTTTGGTAGATTTCATATGGTTTTAACACACAGTTTACAGGCTGTTGGATAGAGCTACAGATGGATCACGGTCTCCTAATTCTTCTCCCCTCCCTGCATTAGAATGATCCCACTCGCACCCCTAGCCGTGTGATTTTGCCATTTTTCTCTCTAGAAGAGAAGTGTATTTCTCCACCGCTTGACTTTGGCTTGAGGAATGAGATATTGGCGACGGGAAACCAGCAGAGGCTTACAAAGAGGGGCTAGCCTCCTGGTGCTTCGTGAGAGGAATAGGGCCCGCCTACCAGGAGGGCCCAAGGAACCAACCCGGACTGCCCTCCCCGTCCCCCTGGGTCTAGCACTGCCACGGCCAAGACCCCAGGCTGCGCCCGCGAACACCCCCATTTCTCTTACAGCTCCACACAGCAGGGCCCTTTTTACAGACAAGGAAACTAAGGCACGGTGACATCACCCGGCCAAGGTCTCACAGCTAGGGAGCAGCAAGTGAGGATTTGAACTCGGTGGTTGGTCTCCAGAACCTTCCCGGTGAGTCACTGTGGAGAAACATGTCTCTCACTCTCTCCTGATTCCCTGAGAACTTTACCAGCCAGTGAATTCTAAGCTCCTGGGTCAAGTCCAGGCCAAAAGGAACATTCTTCACCTGTGGTGACCTGGTAGCTGTGTTCCCTCTCAGCCTCTGCCCGATAAAGACTCTGGAACATTCCTGCCCACTACCACCACCACCACACTCACCTGTTTCAGAGGCCAGGACACCTGACCCAGGACACCTGGCCTCTGTCCCTGGGCCACCAGATCCAGCCTGCGGCCCGTAACACCCCAGGAGATGCTAGGGATGGCCGCCTGGTGAGCCCCACCTTCTCCCACATGGGAATGGGAAACCAGGCAAGGAGTAAGATAACCACTTACTTCAACCTCCCACCAGGGCCATGGGCTCCCTTGGTTACAGCCACCAGGGACAGGCCCTGGACCCTTATCTCCAAAGCCCCAGGCCCATCACAGGACTGTTGGAAGAAGGCTTCCACAGACTGAGAGCTATAAGCACAGTCTTGGGTTTGCACTAGGAGAGGTTCCTCTCCATTCTACATCCTCGAAACGTCCCTATGGTTTTCTCACACACCTATCTGTGTACATATAAGCATTTTCATTTTGATCTCCAGGTCTTGAAAGGAAGTTGGGGGAGGGGGTGACGGAAGTACTATCCATTACTATTAGAAAAGGAGATGTATTTTAGCCCAACACTAACGCCTACCAAGTTCAGAAAATGGCTAAACAGTCCATCGCTTTTTTCAAGTCCCTTCAAGCCCATGGGGAGCAGATCTCCTCGAGTTAGCACAGGATTTGGCTTTGAGTGACAAAGGTCAAATGTAAGAATGCCTCAGATGAGTCAAAAGTGTATTTCTCCTCGAATTCCAAGCTAGGCAATGGGGGCTGGTATGGGGGCATTGCTCCCTGAACCCCCAGGACTGTGGCAGGTCCTATTTTCCAGAACTGGCCACCGGGATATCTCTCATCCCTCATGTTCTTGTGCAAAGTGACCTTGACATTTCTCCCATGGTGGGGCGGGGGGGGGGGGACTCTAATCCCCACCCCCCAAAGGAGGGGACTGTTTTGGTCAAGACAGTTGGCAGAAGTGATGCTAAGAGTCTTTTGAGAATGGATCATAAAAAGTCATGCAGTTTCCCTCTTGTTCCCTGGAACATTCCTGCTTGGGACTGTTGGAAAACGTTCAGCTACCCTGCCGCTGCCATGCTGTGAGGCGGCCAAGCACATGGAGAAGCCATGCATGGGTGCTCTGCTTGGAAGTCCTAATCTTTCGTCATCCCCCAGCCTCCAGATATTCGAGTGAAGCTGTCTTGGGTCTTCTAAAGCAGCCCTCCAGCCAGCTGAGTATCACTGAGCGACCTTCATCAACACCACCAAGAGCAAAAGAGTCGCCCAGCCAAGCCCTGCCTGAATTCCTGAACCACATAATCTATGAGCACAATAAAATGGCTATTTTAAGCCACAAAATCCGGGGTGGTTTGTTACACACCAAAAGTCATGGGACAGGCAATCGGGTCCCATCCAGCTCAGTGTTCTGCCATCCTTGAGGGCAAGGGCGGAGGGTTTGGCCTTGTCCTCATTGTTCACAATGTTGTCTAGAGCTCCAACCATCACATCTGCATTCCAGACAGTAGGATGCTGGGAATGATGAAGAATAAGGGCAAAGGGCATGACCCAGCTGTCTGTTGAGGAAGCTTCGGGAAGATGCCTCAGGGCTTGAGGTCATATTGACATTGGCGAGTATTTGGTTGTTCGGCCATACCTTACGGTAAGAGAGGGTGGGAAACACTGTCTTTATTCTAGATGATCCTGTGCCTAACTAAAATCCAGAGGTTCTAGTACCTAAGATGAAGAAAATGAATATTATAGCAATCTGACACAGCATCCAGAAATTCCTTTGGCCCTTCCTTCTTGCTCCCCCTTCCCCCGCCACCCTGCTATTTATTCCCACACTTCCAGCCCACCCTGGGGTCCTACCCTGAACAGCAAGGCTGAAGAAAACCATAGATCTTCACAGCGAACATGCAAAAGACAAAGGAGTCTTTCTCTGGCTAGTACTGAAAGCATCGCACAAGGCATAATTTGTGATACTAACAAAGTCCGTGGTCTCTTTGCTTTCTAAAGACCCCTTCCCACCAAGGCGGAGGTAAGATGCAGCTGGGGAGGGGGCGGGCCATCTGGCCAAATGTTCATTAACATCTGAAGGATGTCCAGCACGGGCTCACCTAATCCTTGCCCTAAGACAGGGCACTACTCTTATCTTCATTTCACAGATGAGAGAAACCGGAGGTCCAGAAAGCTTAAGTGACTCATTCAAAGTCACACAGCTCAGGAAGTGACAAGGGCAGAAGGGCTGCCGCAGCAGCTGTCACAGCTCGTCCTGAGCCCGAGGTCAGGTGCCAGCCCCAGGCGATGGCTCTGTAAACACCACATTCAGGCGTGTCCCTCCCCTGAGCTCAGCAGAGGTTCCGCATCGCCTACCATAGAGACCGAGTGTCTGTCCTTCCTGCAGGCTTCTTCCTGCTCCGACAGGATCACTAGTGAGTGTGCCTGAGGGCAGGAGGCCAGGGCTCTGTTTAATCGCCCGCACCTCTGCCAAAAGCAGCTGCTTTGACTCCTGTGAAGCGGGTGGGCTCTGCAGTGGGACCGAGAGCTGGGGGGCGGGGACGGGCGGTAGCCTCAACTGAGGCACCCAGGAGGAGCTTCTTTTTCAGCTCTTGGGTGGGCTGGGTGGCACTCTGAAGCCCTACACCCCAGCCTGAGCCACCCCCTCGCTCCCGTCAGAGGCAGGCTCCTTGCTGCGAGACAAGCAGGCAGGCGGGGACTTGGAAATCAGTGAGCTTTGCTAGGTAAAGAGCCATCACAAATTGATGAACAAGTTCTGGAGACAAATGGTCGTGATGGCTGCCCAACGATGTGGAGGGACTTAAATGCCACTTAAAAATGGCGGAAGTAGCCAATTTTACTTACTACATATTTTACCACCATGAGAAAATACCCCAAAATTCAGTGGCTTAAGACAGTGACCATTTATTAGCTCACAAGCCTAGAGCTTGGACTGTGCTAGGCTGGACGGTTCCACTGCACCTTCCCCCCCACTCCCGAGGGCTCGCTCACGAAGCCGCAGTCGGCTGGCCGGTGGCCTGGCACTGACTGGTCCAGGAAAGCCTTACGTCTTGTGCTTGGTGCCGGTCGTCAGCTGGCTGTCAGCCGTGTGGGCCCACCTACCTCCATCTGCCTAATCCAGGCCCATGTTGTCGCGACCCAGGTGTCGCATGCTGACCGGAGCAGGGGTCCCCCGAGCACCAAGAAAGAGAACATCCCCAGTGCACAAGCGCTGGCCAAACCTGTGCTCATCCTTGCTATCAGTGTCCCGAGGCCAAAGCAGGTCACGCTGCCAAGCCCAGAGTCCGTGTAGGAGGGGACCACAGCGCAGGGCGAATACAAGGACAAACGAGAAAGCCGCACACTTGTCCGCGTGTGTCGTAAGCTTGTGACTGCTCATTTTCAAAACAGAGAAGAAATCTGGTTGCCCAAATCAGCAGCTGCTTTAACTACTTTAACCACTGAAGACACGACATGCCCCCAGGCAGGACTATAGTTTCCGAAACTAAAGAGCAGAGACAGTGAAGGTTCTAGCACGAAGTCTTCCCATGGAGACCTAGAACAGAGCCCACATTTCTGCAGAATCTCAGGATGGAGGTTGGGGGCAGGCAAGCAGGGTGCCCCTAGCTCTTTCCCAGCCTCTCCTAGCCCACTTACCCCTTATGGGGCAATTGGGATTCTGGGGTCCTGCTCCCCTCTCACTGATATGCTGCAAAGCAGGGTTTGAAGGAGGAGGGATGAGCAGGAAATGGCTCTTCCCAGGGTTTTCCTTGCTCTCCTGTCCCAGGAAACAACAGGCAGAGCAGAACAGCTGACTGTGGTTCTCTTTTTCCCTTTCACTGGTGAACCAGCTCTCTTCCGGGAGGAAGCCAGGTTGGGGGGCGGGGACGTTGTCCAGCCCCGGTTACCTGTAGATGGCCGGCTACCACAGCTACCTGGACCACAGCAAAGCGGCCACAGCCACGGCAAAAGTGTGCCCAGGGAGGTGGGTCAGCCCGCCAAGCACCGCTGAGGGGCCCCAGGCAAGGTGCTTAGCTTCATGCAGTCGTGCGGTCGATTATTTCGATAAGTAAAATGACTAGATGAAACCCTTCTGCGGAGCCATCCCAAGGACCCTTGGCCCTAACCCTCATAGGCAACAGTCCAGAGCACCGACAAGATGCTTAACAACCATGGTTGCTCTTTCAAAATGGCTCCATCCCAAGCCACAAGACAAGCCGGCCTCTGTGACCTGGGCCAAGGTGACCGGGCAGCAAGGTTAGCTTTAAAACCGTATATGGGCAGCACATCTAAGAGCCCGCCCTTCATCCGAGGGCCATTAAGGCACTCGTGCTCCCAGGCCCCTGATTCCAGAAATCCTGCCCCCCTTTCCTCTGCCCGGGAACCACCCCAAAGTCTCCAATGAGCATTGTCTAAAGCTGTCCCAACAGTCCCTCAGAACCCTACTTCCCACTTGCTGGGACAGGGTACGGAAGGTGGCCCTCACAGGAAGGAAGTATGGTCTCCGGGTCGGGGTAAGGGGTCGCAAGCCTTAGTCACCCAAAATTCTGGGAAGCAGACCTAACGGCAGCCCAGAGCACTGCCTCTCCAGAGTGCAGGAACCATGGTGGAAAGAACTTTGATGTTTCTCTTCCCTGGACCTCCCTGCCTGCCACCCAAAATGCCAGCCAGGAGGAAACAGAGACAAGAGAACATTTTTAGTGACTTCACGTAGAAGCAGGAATTTGAGGCCCTGAGATGTTCTCTGTCTCCATGAGGCAGGCCTCCCCGCAAACCACACGGGCACGTGCATGCGCACACACACCCGCACACACACCATTCCACAAACCCTTGGCTCCCCCAGAGTTCACCACGCAGCATGTTCGGTTGTTCTGGGCCCACTTGCCTCACACATCAGAGGACCCAGGTGCTAGAACCCGGGCTCGTTTGACATGTTGACCTGGTTCAGTAGCTTTATTGCAAGTTCATTGGTCTCCCCGCCCTCCCATCATGGAGTCTTTCTTTTTGTATGTCTCTTCCATGCAAAGTGACAAAACGTCTCTGCCTCCCAATCTTTACTTAGGGCTGAAGAAAGGGAAGCCATGGCCAGGCGTCTGCAAGTCACCCTGGCGCCGGGGGACTCTTGGAGGCTCCCTCACTCGGACTCTGCCCCCCCACCCAGGTGGAAAACTGATGAACTGTCACCTTTTCCTTCTGGGTGGGGCTGGGAGACGGTGGGGCGCATGCTGTCTGCACCCTGGACTCCTTTACTCTTCAGACCCAGGGGAATATGGCCATCGTGAAATAGGGGAGAGGGCACATAGGCCCAGGGCAGGGAGACAGTAGGGGACCCTGATAAAACTGTCCTGGCTTTGGAACTCTCAGGACTGGGCTACTCTGACGGCCTCCTTTTTCCAGCTTCGGCAACCTGGACAGATACCGCCCCCCTCCCCAGGCCAATGCCCAGATCTGGACTGAGGGAGAGGAGAGTGCGGGCAGGGGGGGCGGGGAGCGCCTCTACCGCCTCTACCGCCCCCTGTGTATAAAACTCCCTTTGTATGCAGGTCGCCGGCTGCTCCCCATGCCAGGTGCAGCTGCCAGGATTCTCAATGCGGTTTGAACACAATTTGCCAGTGTTGGTTCAGCTCCGCTGGCTTCCAGTTGGGGGGCCATATGCTGCCTTTAATCTGCCTGTACGATTCTCCCCGATGTCAATAGGCGCGGGCGGGTGGCTGGCTGAAATGGCCCGAAGAGCCAGGGCCGCAGTCGTGCTCCCGCTGCTGCCAGGCAGCCCCGCTCTGCGCACCCCCAAGGACCACCGGCGGGTCCTCGCAGGAGGGCCGCAGGAGGGCCGCACGGCGGGCCGGCAGCTGGCGCCAGGTCTGACTGTGGCGCGTGGGAGTCTCCCCGGTGGGCCATCCCCAGAGCCGTCCCTGGGCCTTCCCCTCCGCGGAGATGCCTGCCAAGGAAGCCGGCCTGGGAGGTGCCAGCACTCGGTCCAGACTTCACATTTCCCTCATTCTTTCTTTAATTGGATTTTTGGTCCTGCTGGGCAAAATAAGCTTTCCACTGGCAAAGCACTCTGGCCTCTTCTGAGCTCACGATGGTGCCTGGCGGCTCTGGGTGGCTGGAGGCAGAACGTCGCCTTCCTCCCCCGCCTAAACGTTCATTCCTTCTCCCTAGGGCCTCAGAGCAGGCACGCGCACACGCCCACCGACACCATATGCACACACGCACCACACGCACACATGTACACACCACCACCATATGGGCACACACAAGCCACACTTCCACTCCGCTGGGTCCAGGTGAACTTGGCCTCCCTCCACGAACTTCTCCTTGAGGCCTTTCTTGAGCTACCCAAGGGAAGATCCTGGCTCAGAGCGGCCGAGTGTCTAGCACCACAGCCCGGGCTGGGGACCCGGGGACTGGCTGTGCCCTCAGGAACTGGGCTGCCCCCTCCCGGGTAATTAGAGCCTTCTTCCCTGAAGCCTGGCAAGTCCTAGTTTTGTGACACAGCCACAGATGAAAGCACCAAGAAGCCCCCTCCCTTTCTTCCTTAACAAGCAGGCAAGTGAGCTGAACTTAGTGTTCATCCAGAGGGGGGGAGCGGGGGGCTGAGGGAGCAGCTGGCTGGGAGCCAGAGTGGGCCTGAGAAGTGTCATTCTACTAGCAACACACAGAAGACACTTGGATGCTCTGAGACCTTGGACTGAGCATTAGGGGAGAAAGGGAGAAGAGAGAGATAAGGAAGAGAAGGAAGGGGAGGAAGGGGAGAAGGAAAAAGAGGAGAAAGGGAGAAGGGAGAGAAGAGAATGAGAGGAAGGAAGGAGAGGGGAAGAGACAAGGGGAGGGAAAGGGGGAAGAAAAGAGGAAAGGAAGGGGAGGGGAGGGCAGGGAAGGAG
>PITA01004038.1:0-21910 GCA_004023965.1 Spilogale gracilis
ATCTCACCAATATAATTACATATTGTTAAAAATCAAAGGCTTTGTCACATATTTGCTTTGAAATCTTGCTAAACTTTAGTTTCTTTGTGCATAAAATAGGAATAGCACCCTGTTTTAGGGTAGTTATGAAAATTAGAGAAGAATACATGTAAAATACTGAGCATAGTTCCTGATTTAGTAAATGCTGACTTTACTCCTTCATTCAATTATTTAAAAAAAAAAATCTTTACTGAGCACCTGCTGTGAACCTAGCATTGCTAGTAACAACTCTAGTTTTATTTCAGGATCTCCATTGCTAACTAAGCTTTAAAAGATTTAATGATAATAAGGTTGTTTTTGATCTTAATTTATGATTAACAGGGGGTACCCATTTGGCTCAGGGGAGCATATGACTCTTGATCTAGGGGTCATGAATTTAGGGAGCCTACTTAAGGGGAAAAAAAGGTTATTTTGACGTCGAAGATATTTCTCATTTTGTCTAATGTGTAACTTGGATTTTATTATATATTATATTTAGATGCCAGTGAACTCAGAAGTCATGTATCCACATATCATGGAAGGGTTCTTACCAGTGAGCAATTTATTTATTCATCTGTGAGTAAGGTGGCTTTATTTCTCTGAGATTACATACATTTGTTTTTTTTCATTGTATTAAGCTTTCTTAATGACAGGATTTTCTTGGAGAAGGAGTTTCTGTCTTCTCCCTCTCTACTCCATCAGTATATTCAAAATTGTACACTTCTTTCAAATAGAACCAACTGCTTCCCTCTGTGGCACTTTCATTTCTGCTTTCAGTGGAAGTTTTAAGATGTTGTGGATCTAAAATTATTTGGAGGTTTTCAGGTTTTAAAGAGTCGTAGTACCTCCAAAAGTGTGTGTTGTTTATTAGAATTTATAACTATACCAAGGTATATTATGTATGTATATATATGTGTGTGTATGTATGTATATATACATACACAGACAAGCTTGAATACTTGTGTAATGTACAGAAAACATAGATTTCTATGCTGCAAGGTTATGTGTGATAGTAGACTTCTGATTTGGTCTTTGAACATTGAGAAACCTATCCAGAAATCTCCTGGAAAATATTTATATTGTATGGTTTATATATAACTTAAAACATTCTTTCTTCCTTTCATCTTTAAGGGACTCATTTCTGCCCATCTGTCGGGTGAATGACTTTGAGATTGCTGATATTCTATATCCAAGTAAGTGAGAATTTAAAACAGTTTTTAATACCTGACTTTAATAGTTTACTTCTCCATCAATAAATGTAAAAAAGAGTAAAATAAAATGAAAACAAACTATAGGTAATTGGCTTTAGAAAGTATATCCCATTTTAAGGATGAATTTTTTCATATCCTGTTACTGGAATTGTCTTCCCTTATAAGTCCATAGGGAAGCTGTTTGTCTGATTTATTTATTTATTTTTTTAAACTCCTTACACTTAAAAGATATCCTATAAATTTGAAAACATGAGTATGAGTAATATGCACACTGGACTGTGGATTCATCACACCAATTTTCTCCAGTGTAGCAATTACTTTTTACTATGAAGAAAGTATCTTTTAACACTGATAAGAGTAGTGTGAGGCGCCTGGGTGGCTCAGAGGGTTAAACCTCTGCCTTCAGCTCAGGTTATCATCTCAGGGTCCTGTGATCGAGACCCACATCAGGCTGTCTGCTCAGAGGGGAGTCTGCTTCTCCCTCTCCCTCTGCCTGCCTCTCTGCCTACCCGTGATCTCTCTTTCTCTCTGTGTCAAACAAACAAACAAACAAACAAATAAATAAATAAAATCTTAATAATGTTGATATTATATTCACATGCCAATTTGTCTTAACTTTATTTAAATGTCCCTTAATTTGTTTGACTCTGATATTTATACATCAAGTTATTTTATGTTGCAAGAGATTCAGTGTGTATTTAAAAATGTTTTCCTCTTTCTGATCTACCTTTTTGTTTTGTTTATTGATCTATAATTTACACAAAATAAAAATCCACTAATTTTAAATGTGTGACTAAAGGAATTTATTTATTTATTTATTTATTTATTTATTTGAGAGAGAGAGAGAGAGAGAGAGAGAGAGAGAGAGAGAGATCAACAGGTAGGCAGAGAGGCAGGAGGAAGCAGACTCCCCACTGAGCAGAGAGCCCGACTTGGGTCTTGATCCCAGGACCCTTTGATCATGACCTGAGCCAAAGGCAAAGGCTTAACCCACTGAGCCACCCAGGTGCCCTGAATTTTAACAAAGGTACATAGTTGTATAGCTACTGCCATGATCATGTATGGAAATTTCGATGGTTCTACAAGTTTCCTCAGGTGTCCTTGAGGTTGCTTACTTCTGACCGACCCCTCTTCTCTGGCAACCACCTTTCTGTCTCTGTACTTTCTGGACTTGTCTGATATTTGATATAAATGAAATAATAGCCTGTGTTATTTTGTGTCTGGTGTGTCTAACTTAGCTGAAAGCTTTTGAGATTCATCCATGTTAATTGCATTCATTAGTGCTTTTTATTTTAGAATCGTGTTCTATTGTCAGTATAAACTGCAGCTTATTTACCCAGTGACCAGTTGATAGACATTTGGATTGTCTCCAGGTTTTGGCCATTATGAGCAAGGCTACTCTGAATGTAGGTAACAAGTCTACCTGAGGTCATGCGTTTTCATTTCTCTGGGTAAACACCTAGCAGTAGAAATGCTGGCTCATGTGTTCAGTACATTAACGTCTTAAGAAGCTGCCAAACTGTCTTCTGACGAGGTGGCCTCCTGCCATCAACAGCATCTGGTAGGTCCAGTTGCTCTATGCCCTCCCTGCCCTGATACTGGAAAGTTTTGATTTCAGTCATTCTGGTGGCTATCTCGCCGTCTCTCATGGTCTTATTAATTTATTTACCTGATGACTAATAACACATTTTCATATGCTTATTTGCTATCCATATATCTTCTCTGGTGTAGTGTCTTTTCGAATCATTTTTTTTAAGATTTTATTTTTTTAGGTAATCTCTGCACGCAACATGGGGCTCAAACCCACCACCCCGAGCTTAAGAGTCACATGTTCCACAACTGAGGCAGCCAGGTGCCCCTGTCTTTTTTTTTTTTTGAATTGTTTGTCTTATTGAATTATAACTTCTTCAGATACTGTAAAAACACATAATCTATCAGATATGTATTAGGCAAATATTTTCTCCCAATCTATTCCTTGCCCTTTTAATATTATAACAGTGTCTTTTGAAGAGCAAAATATATTTCCATTTTGGAGATTCTAATTGATCAATTTTTTCTTTTTTCATAAAAATGATTCATAAAACCATTTTTTGTGTTTACTGTTAAGAACTCTTGGCCTCAGACATGCTAAGATTTTGCTTGTATATTTTAAGCATATCATAGTTTATTTATTTATGAGAGAGAGCAAGTGAGAGTACGTATGTGAAGGGGAGAAGGGTGGGATGGAGGCAGAATCTCCTTGGGGCTCCATGGGTTCCATCTCACAATGCTGGGGTCACGACCTGAGCCAAAATCAAGTGTTAGACACTTAACTGACTGAGCCACCCAGGCGCCCCAAGCATATTCTAGTTCTAGCTTTTGTTAGATGCTTGAATTTTTATATATGATGTAAGGTCAGGGTCAAGGTTCAGGTTTTTCTTTTTTGCATATTGTTATCAAATTATTTCAGCACCATTTATTGAAAAGATTATTCTTTTCCCTTTGAATTACCATGGCAGTTTTTTGTCAAAAATCGACTGACCAACCACCACACACCTATTAGAATAGTACAAATCCAGAACACTGATAATATCAAATGTCGGTGCTTTATTGCCAGCTTTCCTGAGTGAGTTTTGGTGTTTTCCTTTTTCAGGGAATTTATCCACTTCATTTGAGTTGGCATATTTATTAATATAAAATTGTTCATAACTTTCCTGTATCATTTTTAATAGCCTTTGAGGTCAGTAGTGATGTCCCCTCCCTCACTGACATTTGTCATTTGATTTTTCACTCTTGTAGTTTTTCCGGACGAGTCTGGACAGAGGCTTATCGGTTTTATCTTGTCAAAGAACTAGCTTTTGGTTTCATTGATTTTTCTGTATTTTATTTGTGTTTTTGTTCTGTTGGTTTCTATGCTTATTGCTATTCCTTTTTTTCATTAGCAGTTTGGATTTGCTGTTTTTTCCCCTATTTTTTTTTTAAGGTAGAAACTGAGGACTTTAACTTTAGACCTTTCTTCTTTCCTTATACAGGTGTTTAATGCTGTAAATTTCCCTTTTGTCCTGCTTTAGCTGCATTCCACAAACTAATGACAGATTGTTTCTTCTATGTGTGTGTGCATGCGTTTGCCCACGCCTTTGGATTGTAAATTTTTTTTTTTTTTAAGATTTTATTTATTTATTTGACAGAGAGATCACAAGTAGGCAGAGAGCCAGGCAGAGAGAGGAGGAAGCAGGCTCACCACTGAGCAGAGAGCCTGATGTGGGGCTCGATCCCAGGACCCTGAGATCATGACTTGAGCTGAACACAGAGGCTTTAATCCACTGAGCACCCCCAGGCGCCCTGGGCAAAATATTTGAATAGATATTTTACCAAAGAAGATAAATGAATAGCTAAAAAAGTACATCAGAAGATTGTCAGCACTATTAGTCATTCAGGACATGCAAATCAAAACCTCAGTAAAATAACACTTCATACCCACTAGAATAACTAATAATAAAAAAAAGTCAGGCAATAATAGCATGGAGAAACTGGAACCCACATGCATTTCTGGTAGAAATGTAAAATAGGGAGATACCAGAAAATAGTTTGGCAGTTTCTTAAAAAGTTAAACATTATGACCCAGCAGTTCCACCCTTGAGCATCTACCCAAGAGAAATAAAAACATATGTCCACACAATAGTTAGTATTCATAATCACCCACCACTGGAAACAATCCAAATGTTTATCTGCTGGTGGTGAATAGATAAATGAAATATGGCATATCTATTCACTGGAATACCTTTCAGCAATAAAAATGAACTATCAATACATGTTACCCCATGGATGAACCTCACAAACCTTATTCTAAGAAAAAGAAGCCAGACACAAAAGACCACATTATCTTATCTTCAGTAGAGTAGTCCTGCGGAAGTCTGCTCCTGGGGTTGAGGCCACCTCCCTCCTCAGACACTTTATGCTTTTTTCACTTGTTCCAGGATTATCATTGGCTAAAGATCACTTTTTAAGGGCGCCTGGGTGGCTCAGTTGGTTAAGCGACTGCCTTCGGCTCAGGTCATGATCCCGGAGACCTGGGATCGAGACCCACAGTGGGCTCCCTGCTCTGCGGGAGGCCTGCTTCTCCCTCTCTCACTCCCCCTGCTTGTGCTCCCTTTCTGGCTGTGTTTCTCTGTCAAATAAATCAAATCTTTAAAAAAAAAAAAAAGATCACTTTTTAATTCCTAATTTTGGTAGTTCTTGGACCACATTTATAGTTTAATTCAGACTAAAAATCCTTATGGCAGTAGGGTCAAGCTTTGGAATTCTCGGAGATTATTTTCTCACCAGCGACAAGGTCAGGAGCTACTAGTAGCTTTGTCATTTCCCTGACTGGGAGGAGAGACTTTTTCTTTTCCCCGTCTACCTTTTCACTAAGGATGCAGCCTTCCTAGAGTCCCGCATCTTCTAGGGAGCTCAACGCCCAATCCCAAGGCAACAGCAACTGTTCCTACATGAAAGCTAATAATCCCGACCACTTGCTTACTTAGCCTGGACTTATTTTCTTTTGATTCTCCCCCTATCTTGTTGCTTGTAAGACTTTCTCCTTATAAGTTCTTAGCAGTTTGAATATAATGTGCCTTTTGGGAATTTTCTTTCTATTTGTTGTTGTTTCTCTCCCCCTGCCTACCCTACTTAGACTTGCTCACTTCCTTGGCTATGTCTATAGTGGCTATCAAAGTCAAAATATTTAGATATTTTATACAAGTTTTTTCTGCCAGTCCTTTTTGTGGGATTCCAGTTACACATTTGTTATACTGCTTGATGTTGTCCCTCAGCTCATAGGTGCTCTATTCATTTTTTTTCTCTCTGGCCTTTTAGATAGTTTTTATTATTGTGTCTTCATTGTCTCTAATGCATTCATCTGTCAGGTTGATCTTCTATTAATTCCACCTTGTGTGTTTTTTATTTCAGATATTTTACTGTTTAAGTACAAAGGTTTGGTTTGGGTCTTTTTTTTTTTTTTAAGAGTTTATGTATTTGACAGAGAGCAGAGAGAGAGATCACAGGCAGGCAGAGAGGCAGGCAGAGAGAGAGAAAGAAGCAGGCTCCCTGCCGAACAGAGAGCATGATGCGGGCCTCAATCCCAGGACCCTGAGATCATGACCTGAGCTGAAGGCAGAGGCTTTAACCCACTGAGCCACCCAGGTGCCCTGGTTTGGGTCTTTTTAAAAAAAAAATCTTCCCCTTTTCTTATAATGCTGATGCACTTCTCTGTCTTCCTGAACAAACAGAATATATTTATAGAATATATTTATAAAGGCTGTCAGGAAGATAGAGTTTAGCTGGGAGAGGCCAAGGCCTCTAGAACTCATAAATTCTAGTTGCCTTGGCCTCTCCCAACTCCAAACAGGATCTTTGTGACTCAACAAAACCTGTGAGTTATTTGTGTTCTCCCTCCCTGCGGTACAGCCTGAAAACTCCCAAGTACTGGGTTGTTCACGTCATTTGTTTCTCTTAGGAATGGCTGTCCTGTATTGCTTATTGCCTGGTGTCTAAAATCTTTTACTTTGTCTATTTTATGTGGTTTTCTAGTTGTTTATGATGGGAGAGTGAATGTGTTACTTATTATTCTCTCTTGGCCAAAAATGATTTATCTTTTTTTTAAAGTTATTAATGCAAAGGTAATTCTGATCTTTATATTAGCACAGTTTTTTACACTTTGGTTAATTATAGCACGCATGCAGTTTTACCGTATATGCGATGAGCGAAGTATATCGTAGGAGAGGGTGAAGTTTTATTTTTACACTGTTTCAAAGATTTCCTAAGAAGTCTTGCATTCTGTTTTAGAGGCAAAGCGGACAAGTCGGTTCTTAAGTGGCATTATCAACTTCATTCACTTCCGAGAAGCATGCCGCGAGACATATATGGAATTTCTTTGGCAATATGTAAGATTTAAATATATTTTTGAGTCACACACCAGATAAGTAACATCACTTGTGAACTGCTAATCTGTTTTGAAATGGTAGTCACGGATACTTAATTGTCAGATGGCTGTTAAAATCAAATTTATATTAATATTTATGTAAGTTACTGGAAAGTTTGTATCAGAATGAGATTTTCTTTGCTATTAGATAACATTAGGGAAAGGGTGGGTTTTTTTGTTCTAATGTTACAGCTGAGGCTTTTTCCCCTTTGGAGTTATAGTGTAGTGTTCTTTATTTAATTGAGATATTTGAGGTTTATGTTTGCTTTCTAAAGAATGGCTTAAAGTGCTGTTTTGTTTACCATGCTGGCCCAACATTGCATTATAAGATCCAGTCCAAGTAAATCACTTCAACAGATGGAAAGTCATTTCATCAACAATTTAGAGAATTTGGGAAGATTATGGGTCATCCATGTGATTTGTTTCCATCTGTCCTCAGTTTTGGGTTACCATATTCTTAGAAAAGTGCCAGGTAACACCAGACAGTTAGAACTTCGGCTCCAGCGACCCAGAGCTGTAGAGATGGAAGCTTCCTGCACGAGTCACGTCAAGCTGAGACTTCCCCAAAATCACACACTCCAAAGCTTCACATGGATTTGCTAATACATACTAGAAACATACAATTTTGCTTGGCTAATTTCTCCTCATTTTTTAGGGCACAGCTCAGACATCTATTATATTTACGAAGCACCCGGTGATTCTCCTCCCCAGCCATTTCCCATGTTGGGCTGGATGTCGTTATATTTAGTCCTGTACCGAGTTGGTTTGTAGACTTACATGCATATATCTGACCCGTCAAAGAGAATGAGCTACTTAAGTCCTAACTATACTTCTTCTTGGTGTTATTCTTGGCACTTAGCCCAGTACCCGACTATGGTAAGAACTCAGCATTTATGGGTGAATAAGTAAATTCTTAATTTACTCGTCACAAATGCCTATTCTGTTTTAAACATGTCTTAATTCTGATGGTGAAAGCTGAGGAGTAAGCATTTTGTGGCATGTACCGGTAGATTTTTTCTTTTCTTTTTTTTTTTTAAGATTTTATTTATTTATTTGACAGAGAGAAACACAGCCAGAGAGGGAACACAAGCAGGGGGAGCGAGAGAGGGAGAAGCAGGCCTCCCGCTTAGCAGGGAGCCCGATGTGGGACTCCATCCCGGGTCTCCAGGATCATGACCTGAGCCGAAGGCAATCACTTAACCAACTGAGCCACTCAGGCGCCCCATGATTTTTTTCTTTCTTTTTTTTTTTTTTAAATATTTTATTTATTTATTTGACAGAGTGAAACACAGCTAGAGAGGGAACACAAGCAGGGGGAGTGAGAGAGGGAGAAGCAGGCTTCCCGCCGAGCAGGGAGCCCGATGTGGGGCTCTATCCCCGGCCTCTGGGATCAGGACCTGAGCCGAAGGCAGCTGCTTAACCAACTGAGCCACCCAGGCGCCCCGATTTTTTCTTTTTTTAAACTCATCACTGTTTGTGTTGAAAGCACTAATATGAAAATTGCTTTGATAGAAATCTTCTCTGGACAAAATGCACCAGTTAAATACTGCGCACCAGGAAGCATTAATGAAATTGGAGAGACTTGAGTAAGTAAGAGATTCACAAATAAAATAAATATAATTTCTAGATGTAGAATGAATAGTGAATTGTATCTGACAAGCCTGCAGGCTACCTTCAATCTCCTCCTTCCTCACTGAATAGCAGACTATTTAAGTTTACTTCTTCCAAAAAAAGAAAAATGTGTTCTCCTTCTTTCTCTTAGTATATAATATGTTCTTTTACTTTATTCTTGTTGTTAGTGAATTAGCATGAGGTGTTTAAAGCCAATAACTTACCTCCTAAATTATGTCTGGAAGTATTTATCTTGTATAGGTGAACAGTAATTAAGTAGAGTCTCTTTCTTTCTTAAAGCTCGTTAATTCCGTTGAGAGAGCTTTGTTTTGTTTTGCCTCATTGGTCACAATGGAGAGTCATTCAGGAGTTACAAGTTCTTGGTCAGATAGATGGATTTTGAGCAGAAGGATTTCCTATCCCTTGCACTTTCTTGATGGCTCTGAGTTTCTTTGTTTCACAGGAGAGATTTCTTATCCCACCTGGTATAGACTCTTAGAGACAGCAGTAGGCTGAAAAGACTGGGAATAGGAGGCAGATACTAAAATTTCACAGGTAAATTTAGCATAAACTAAGAGATGAATGACAAATGGGGGGTAGGTGTCTGTAGCCTACGCACCAGAGCAGCACCATCCCTAGTAAGAAAGCCTATGTAATATTCCTAATATACGGAGAATTCCTACAAGCCCAGGGCAAAAGAAGAGTAGAAAAGTGGGCAAAAGCTAAGAACAGGGGATTTACAGAGGAATAAATACAAATAGCTAATTAAAAGTAGGTAAAGATGATTAAACTCCCTAGAAGTCAGGGAAATGATCATTAAAATCCTAATTCTGTGCCATGATGCAAAACAGAGGTTGAGAACCGTGCGCATGTCAGAGAATTTTACACGGGCAGGTACTCTTAGGGTGGATGGGCAGAGCAAGGGGAATGGCTGATCCGGGGAGAGGCAAAGAGAGGAGCCAGGCGGGAGCTGGCACTGAACGGGGAAGGGAATGCCCTGCTGCTTGTGTTAGGAGCTGAGTTAGAAAAGGCAGGTACGACTGCAGATGAGTCCGTACGCAGATTCGCTGGTGGAAGGCCGAAGGAGCCCATCGGATCTTTACTTTCTGTGTTGCAGAGGCCAGGTCATCTATTTTAAATCTCTGTCACATGGAAGGATGAGAATTCAGAAACATGAAAGCAGATCATTTTGGCTTGTTTTGTTTTGTTTTGTTTTTCCACTTGAGTCATTTGAGGACAGAGACTCTTTGGGCCTTGCAAAGTTAAGAACTTGATATATGTTACTTTCATCTGTTTTGCTCTGTTTAGTTCTGTTCCAGTTGAAGAACAAGCAGAGTTCAAGCAGCTTTCGGATGACATTCAGGAGCTGCAGCAGTCGCTGAACCAAGAGTTTCGTCAAAAAACGGTACCAGCTGTGTTGACCTTAAAAATTAAACAGCCAGTTATCTTATCAGCAAAAATGGGTTTATTTGGGACTAGCAGAGAATTGCAATTTGGCACAAGTGAGCTCTCGCAAAAATCATAGACTAGTCCAGCAAACAAAGGAGACAAATGTTATTTTATGGAGAAGGAGCAGGAGGTTAGGAGGGGTTGTTTGGAATCAAGAGTCCTTGGAAGAAAAGCAAGAGCCCAAACACAGAGTCAGATTCAGTAAATGACAGAAAATTCTTTTTAGACACTTCGGTCTTGTTTTTGTTCAAAGCTAGGGAATAAGAACAGAAAGCACATGGCAAAGTAATTGCTGTGCTAGAACTTGAGAACGCTAAGAGAATCACCTTTCTTGGGGTCTGAACTAGCATGAGGGTGGTGATAGTTTCTCAGTGGGGAGTTGTAGGGGTAGTGGCTTTCCTGCAGAGACACAGTGGACCTCTTGCCCTGGTGAGCCTAGCTGGGCCTTCTGGGCCTTCACAAGGAGTGCTGCGGGGTGAGAGCTCCCCCTCCTGGCCGCCTGGCTCCCTGTGAGTGAGGGTTCATTTTATTTCCACAGTTGTTTGCTTAACATAAAAACAAACAAACAAACTTTTTTTGTTTTTTGGTGGATGAGGAGGGGAGTAAGAGTATGTTACTTTAGTTATGAAAGCTCTAGGGTACGTTGCTGTGCCCATTTGTGCTCCTTATAATGGGTATGGTCTTCTGTGAACCGTGGCTATTTGTGTTGCCCAAGTTCTATGCTGTCTTGTTGACTAGAATCTTTTAGGATTTGCCTTTTTCTAAACTTGCTATTCCCAAATTGTTTGGAAGCACCCTGCACTTGGCAGGAAACCCTTGGCGGGTGGGGAGGAGGGTGCTTCAGGATATTTTAAAATTCCATGGGAAACAGTGATGGTCAGCGTATGTCCTACCCTGCTCGGACTCCCAGCTCAGGGCGGCCCACAGTTCCAACAGCTCACATTGCCTTCCACTCACATCTTTGTGAACCTGGGTTCTGGCACTTGTGGTGAAGAACCTCACAGAACAGGAAATGAGAATGTCTATGTCCAGTCTGATTCCCACGTGTGTGAATTCGTGCCGTGCATAGTAGGTACATCCATCCAGTATGGAAGTAGTTTTGGTTATTTAATAATAAAATAAACATTATTTTTTTCCAATTTGTATGCCTGACTCTTTCAAAGGGCTACTAAGTTGTTAGAACTTAGGTACTTAGGCAATTATTTGGACTCCACAGCTTACCAAAGGGACCATTAGGTATTTCTTCTGGCCTGGGGGCATCGTAAACACAGGAAGTTTGAGAGGATCTAGTCTAAACCATTTAATTCCTCTGCTTCCTTACCTTTATTTTATGGGAAAACACTGAGTGGCTAAATTTAAATCTGTTTTGAATCATCACAGAAGACAGTTGTTGGCTTTTTCCCTTAGATAGTGCTCCAGGATGGAAATTCCCAGAAGAAGTCTGATATTTCAGAGAAAACCAAGCGTTTGGTAAGCATCTTTTCATATAACCAGCTTTTACGGTTTGAATATTTTGTGTGGACAGAGGAGTATTTTAACTGTGTGCGTTGTGACAGTAAATGTTCCTCCTTTTTTCCTTAAAATGAATCTAGTTTAACTTCTTTCAGGTTAAATATAATAGCTGACTACTGGGTTTGTTTGTTTGTTTTTTTTTGTTTTTGTTTTTTTAAACGAAAACATGGAAATCTGTGAGGAGAGTGAAAATCACCTGAAGTCTTACCACACAGTCCGAGGTGTGCGTAGATGCCATTTCTCTACGCAGAGAGCCGTGTGTAATGTTACGTCACAGCTCTGAGACTCTTCATGCCTCAGACCTACCTTTTTTCACTAAACACAAAAGAGCATAAATACTTACACGCCCCCAGAGAGCCTCATCATCTTAAGGGCTGCTTACGGTTGTGCGTAGCACGGAAGTGGATCTTCTGGTGTCCAGCTGGTGGGCGTGCCCTGGCTTCTCACGGTCCTGCTCCTGGACAGCAGCGTGTGTCACGTCCACACACACTGGGACCTGTGCACCAGGCTGCTTTTCCTCTCAGACCACATCCCTACCTGTAGGGTTTCTGGGTTCAAGGGAATACGCATTCAGAACTGACCCGCCCTTGCCAAACCGACTTCTAAAAAGATGCCCATTTACCCTCCTACCGATAGAATATGAGAGTGTTCTTTTCCTGACCGTCTGGCCAAAATGGGAGGTTTTTAGTTTGCTTTCTCTGTTGCTTTTATAGGGAAAAAAACACCTCATTTTCATTTTGATTGTTTTGATTCTTAATGATTTTCACATCTTATTCAATGGTTTGTTGTTATGTCTTATTTTGTAAACTACCCGTGTTCCTGGCTTCTTTGCTTTTTTAAAGAAACTTTATGAATTAGGGATATTAACCTTGTCTTTTAAATTCATGATTTCTTTTCTGAGAAGGCTTATGTTTTAATGCAAAATTTAGAGACATGGCCGTTACGGTTTGTGGCTTTAATTCTATACATAGAAAACCCAGTCCTGTTTCTCATGTTTTTAATCCCACATTGTCTCATTGTACTTTTAGGGCCTCCCTATTAACACTTGTGCTATAGAACCACCTGAAATTTACTTTGGTGTAATATAGTCCTTATTTTTCTGTCACTCATTTTATTAGCAAATGCTTTCATCTGAGTAGTACTGATGATGGTGGTTTTATTTTTTTTATTTCTGTCTGTCCCACTTAAATCTACCTTTAAATCATTCTGTAATTAGGTTTAGGCTTCTTATAAAGGGAAGAAATGTCATGAAAATTAACATTAGCTGTAAGGAGGGAGGCTTCTGGTTTTGTAGAGGATGAAACGTGTGGCCATTTGCTAAAATAGCAGATAAATTGTGTCAAACATTCAACATTGGCCTCTGCGTAAGTTGACTGAAATGTAAGATCATTTGTGGTTCTTTTTAGTTGAGAATAATTTGCAGACAAATGACAGAAGGGATCCAGTAACACAGTCCTGTTATAGAATACTGAAATGACATGCCTTGGTGTATGCGTACGTGTACATACAGTGAGGGAGACAGGGAGTCTGACACAGAAGGCCCTCTTCTTTGGGCCTCTTCCGCTCCAGGTGCCACCCTCCCATCCCTTCCCATGACATTACGTGCTCTTATACAGACTCATAGACTTATTTGTTGCTCTTTCATTATTCAGTTCCTAGATGCGCTTGTGTTGTTTGTTGATCTATAATTGATTCTTTCACTTACTATTTCTTGGAAATCTTCCCATATTGATAATAGAGAGTATCTCAAAGTAAACATAACGTATCCACTAATACTTGAGGAGGAAGTTCATATGAATACTTTTTATCTTTTTATATAATTTTAGATTTGTAAAAATGTTTTCACAGAATTCTCCGATGCCCTTCACCTCAATTCCCCAAATGGTTTGAAATTCAGGCAAGTAAGGAAAAATGGGTTTTAGTTTAGCCAGCATATATTGAGCACCTCCTCAGTGCTCTGGCTTTGTCTGTGTTCTGGAAGAACAAAGATAACTTCTCACCACCCCAAGCTGCTCAGTCAAATTCAGCCACACAGATTAAGTACATAATTATAGCTTTGCATGCACAGTGCTTGTACTGTTCATAGAAGGAATGCAGAAGAAGTGGGAGCAGGATTTCCAGGGACTGATGAAACTTAGAGGCAGTACAGGGGTGGGATGGTGGGATTCAGGAGAACCGTGCTGATCAAAGAGAGGTCACAGGCATCTGTTCAAGCCTAGGACCGGTATTAGCAGGCTGTAGCTACAGAGGAGCCTGGGCCACAGAGGACCTTGTGAGGACAGTAGGAGTACACAGTGAGGGACCTTGAATGTCCTGCTAAGGGGCTTGGTCTTTGGCCCATAGACAAATGGGAACAAATAAGCAGGTGATCTTAATTTAAATTTTCCCCCACTACCACTACAATGAGCACAGATGGAATTTCTCTGTTCTTTTCCATTATTGTAATGGTAAATTAAGAATTTTATTGTATCTAATACATAAATGTATTTTCTCAACAGAATGAACTAAAATTGTCCATAGTTTCTTTGAAAGAAGTGCAAGAGAGTTTGAAAACAAGAATTGTGGATTCTCCAGAGAAGCTAAAGAATTATAAAGAAAAAATGAAAGATACAGTCCAGAAACTTAAAAATTCCAGGGTGAATTTTCTGTTTTTGATTTTAATGCTTTTCTATATATTTTTTTCTTTGTAGCAACTTCTGTTTAATCATATGTTCATTTTGTGATTTCCAGTTTATATAGTTCTTTTTCTCTTAGGGTTTTTGCCCTTGTCGCTGATATGTAGCTCTCCTATAAAGTAGATGTGGGGAAAAGAAGTATAATTTCTTTTTTTTTTTTTTTTTAAGATTTTTTATTTATTTGACAGAGAGAAACACAGCTAGAGAGGGAACACAAGCAGGGGGAGTGAGAGAGGGAGAAGCAGGCTTCCCGCTGAGCAGGGAGCCCGATGTGGGGCTCGATCCCGGGTCTCCGAGATCATGACCTGAGCCGAAGGCAGTTGCTTAACCAACTGAGCCACCTAGGCGCCCCAAGAAGTATAACTTCAAGACATTTGTCCAATGATGCAGCAAATTTTTGGGACTTTGCCCGAGTGATCAGAACAAGAAGTCTCAGTCTCTGTCCTCCTGAGACTTACTTTATATGATGGAGAAAAGTATTAAGCTTATAATCAATGATATAATTACAGGTTCTATATTATGAAAACATATAGGGTGTGCACATGTTGAATTCAGAAGTAGACAGGAAATCCTTGTACCTTCTGCTCAGTTCTGCTATGAATTTAAAACTGCTCTAAAAATATTTTTTTATTTTGGGTGGCTCAGTTGGTTAAGCGACTGCCTTCGGCTCAGGTCATGATCCCGGAGTCCCAGGATTGAGTCCCACATCGGGCTCCCTGCTCTACAGGGAGTCTGCTTCTCTCTCTGATGCTCCCACCCATGCTCGCCCTCTCTCATTCTCTCTCAAATAAACTCTTTAAAAAAAAAAATTTAAAAAAGCACCACAAAGAGAAAAAAAAAGTGTAGGGTTCTTTGAAATAATATAATGAGGGCAGCCTAATTTAATATTTTGGAAATCTGGGGTGGAGAGGGAAGGAAGTAGAAATTGATGCTGACATCTGGAGAATAAACCATAGTTTTCTTGCTAAATGTGTACACAGAAGACCATTGGAGGCAGAGGGAACAGCATGTGCAAATTCTTTGAAGTAGAAGGAAGCGAGGTATATTCCAGGAACAAAGCCTCATGCATAAGAAGGGGCGTGGCATGAGGTGACCATAGGGAAATAAGCAATAGGCAGATTATTCAAGGTGCTGGATTTTACTTTAGGAGCAGGGGTGCACCACTGATTAGTTTAAAAGGGGGATGTTGGAAGATGCAATTTATGTTTAACAAGATGATGTGTTGCTGAGGGAGATGGATGGAGGTGTGGTGGGACAGAAGTCGAGGTGGGCAGACAAGTCAGCATCCCTTGTGGGGCAGGCGTTTTAAACCATCAATTACCAGAATGTTTCTGGTTTATCTCTGAATTTGCTGTTCTAGTCATTCCTAATAATTAAGACTTATCACTCAGGAATAGACAAAGATTACCAGAACAGAAATGAGAGCCAAATACTAGATCTGAGTTTTATGAGAAAAGTATAGTTTATTTAATAAAAAACAGTTTATGTTCATTTGACTGTTCACTTAGAAGAAAAGGGAGCCGGGTCTATTATTTACAGAAATAAATTCTATGTGGATTGAAACTTTAACAAGTTTAGAAATTTTAGGAACCAGGATAGATTTTTTTTTTTTTCAAATTAAGATGGAGAAAAGGAGACCTATGGAACATGTTTATAATGCAAACAAGAGGTAAAGGGATTATACCATGATATGCAAAGATGCAGAGTGGTTACAGATTGGTAAGAAGGAGACAACAAAAATGAACAATGATATGAGTAAGCACTTCACTGAAGACAAAATCCAGTTGGTTAAGAAGGTGGGCAGAGGGATAGGCTAGTGGGGAGAAGAAAAGGTAAGCCCTTATTGTTACAGTGGTTGTCACGAACATGTTCATTTTCTAATTTTAGAAGAGGAATTAACCTTTAAAAAGAATCAGCCATAGTAACAGTTATACAGATGAATAAGAAGATCATAATTGGTAATGCAGTTGCCCAGGAGTAATTAGGAGCAGTGTGAATATTAAGAGACATGAACTCTTTTCAAATCATCATGAATAACCTTTGGAAGGTACTTCAGTGAGTGATTTAGTAAAATTGTGGCAGTTTTCCTTTGTGTAAGGATATTTGGCAATTAAGAAGCATAATTATATGTACTTAGACATATAATAAGAGCAAACAAACTGACAGTACTGCAGTTTTAATAAAGGAGATAATCAAACTGGTTTTTCTGTTTCTCTTTGAAAGCAAGAAGTGATGGAAAAGTATGAAGTCTATAGAGACTCCGTCGACTCCTTGCCTTCCTGCCAGCTGGAGGTACAGTTGTATCAGAAGAAAATACAGGACCTGGCCGGTAACAGGGAGAAATTAACCAGCATCTTAAAAGAGGTTTGCATTGTGTGGAATTTTCATGTTTTTATTATGGAACGGTTTACTATATTTCCTTGGCTTTGCCTTTGCTTTGTGTTACTATTTTCCTGAAGAAAGGCGGGATCATTCTAGAGTGTAATAGATGTAGCTGTGTACTCTGAGTAGGAACATATGTTTTTTCTTGAACACAGCAGTGGTAAGGCCTATGTTAACCTTCCAATGAAATGAATGATTGATTAATTAACATGGCATGTTGCCATGTATATTTTGGCAGAAAGTAATGGGATTTTAAACCTGTTCTAAGAGTTGGAAGTGATCTTCTCACCAGGAAGCCCAGAGTCCCAACTTACGGCCTCACATTGTACCTGGGATTTAAGTTTATGCACTTAGTGCCTGCCCTGAAGATGGAGAACCAGGGCCAACATTCATTTTCCCAGGCTAGACGCTTGCAAATCCTTTTCTACTTCTTGATTTTATCATAGTAACCCACACTAGCCCCAGGATCACTAATAGGGCATTTGATAAAGGATTTCTTTTCTTGAGGGAAGTAGGGGTTAGAAGGTGAGGTAGTCTCAGATTCTGTCCCAACCGTACTCTCCCTTGTCTGCCATCCAGAGTCAGCAAAAGGTTGCTTTTAGTGGTTTCAGGATTTTCCCTTTTCTCTGTATTCCTCCTACCTTAGTTCAGACCCGAACCCGCTGCATGTAGCCTCGCTGGGGTCCTGTTCCTTCCCAGCACCCCCAGCGCCCTGCTGCAGTCTCCTCCTGACACTGCCTTCTGCTCAGCTGGAGGGCCTTAATGGTTTTATCTCACTTTCAAACTGTATCTTCTTCTAGCTCATCCCAGGAAATAGGTGTTTGTTTTGTTTATAAATCCTTGTTGGTTGTATCGACTTTAAATACTTGCCGTCAACTACAGAGCCTGAACTTGGAGGACCAAATTGAGAGTGATGAGTCAGAGTTGAAGAAATTGAAGACAGAAGAAAATTCCTTCAAAAGACTGATGATTGTAAAGAAGGAAAAACTTGCCACAGCACAATTCAAAATAAATAAGAAGCACGAGGACGTCAAGCAGTACAAACGCACAGTGATTGAGTACGAACTTGTTTTCAGTTTAATGTGTTAGAAAATAATTGGGAAAACCTAGTCCATTTTTTCTCCTAGAATCCCGAAACTCCTATTAATTTCAACAAGGTATTCCTTCTTTGGGTGACTAAAAAAGATGAATTAATTATGAATCTTATAATGCTGGTTCTAGACGTAGAGCTTTTTTCAGTTCTAGTCTTTTCCCTTTCCAGATACCACGCTTCCAGATCCTTTGCAGGATTCCCCAATTGGGTCCTGGTGCCCCTGCCCATTTCAGTGCAATTAGAGGAGTGGGTGAGGGCTGCATCAGATGAGTCAGCTGGTCCCTGTTGTGGGTACAGATGGGCTCCGCCGTTAGGGCATCCATGTTTTGAGAAAGGTCCTATTTTTTTTTTTTTTTTAAATCCAGGTAAGAAATAATATGTCGCTAAGTGTTTTATGGCCGTTGTTAGCCAGCATGCTGAGGTATTCCCCTGGTAGAGGCTTCTTCCTGTCAGTTCTAAGAATGTATTTTTAGAATACACCCCCCCAGATATGTCTATGAGATGTCCATGTTTCAGCCAGCACATGGTGAAGATTTCCTTCGTTCTTCCTCAAAGATGAAGACAAAGGGCTGAACGGGCCAATTTTGTATCTGCTGCCGAATTGCCTTGCAGACAAGTTGTCCCGAGTCACATCCACTCCCCGCCATGCCCAGTAGCATGTGCATGAACATAGCTGGGAGAGTACACATTTAACCCCTAAAGTCTGGTGTAAATAACAGCCCTGGCTAAAGCACCTGCTGGGGTTCACAGCTCTTTGTCTTTATGTCTGAGAAGGAGTTTAGGTTTGACAAATACACGTGATCTCTTTGGAATCAAAATGAAGAGTTTCATGTTTTCCATTTCAGATGCTTGAGCAGAATTAAAATTTAGCTGTCTGTTTCCTTTAGAGATTGCAATAAAGTTCAAGAAAAAAGAGGAGCTGTCTATGAGCGAGTAACCACAATTAATCAAGAAATTAAAAAAATCAAATTCGGAATTCAGCAACTGAAAGATGCCACTGAGAGGGAGAGGCTAAAGTCTCAGGTGAGTGGGTGCCTACAGGGGCCTTTCTAATGGTCTCACCAGCTCATGGCAGCGACTCTGTCACCTTCATGTTCAGGATCCTGCCGGCTGTCAGAAGCAGAGACGGAGCCCTGGTTCCTCGGTTCTGATTGCATTACAGCCCCTTTTCCATGACCAGTGTTTGTTTGGCGGTATGTCTCCTTCATACCTTTGTCCCCCCATGTCCTTTCCCCTGACTTAGCCAAGCATCGTGCTCTGCAGTTAGATTGTGTGCTCCATAAAGGTTCTGAACTTTTTTCAAATGATTTTTTTAACTTAAATTCAATTGATGAACATAATGTAATAATTGGTTTCAGAGGTAGAAGTCAGTGATTCAGTCACTCCTGCTGCTTGTGTTCCCTCTCTAGCTGTGTTTCTATCAAATAAATAAAATCTTAAAAAAAAAAAAAATAGCCGCAAGCTGAAAACAACATGAAAGACTGTCAAAAGATAAATGGGAAGATGGTGGAAGACCAGGTGACCGCATTTCGGGGAGTCCCCTGAAGTGAGCTCAATTCTTGCAAAAACACTACAGGGACACTGTGAGCACCCATGAAATCAGCCTGAAATGTGATATTTCACACTTCTGGATCACCACGGGGGACAAGGACCATCAGCAAAGAGGTAGAGACAAGTGAGAGCGACCGGAGGGTTACCCCCGGAGACAAAGGGCGCAGGGGAGGAAGCCCGCAGAGGCGACCCATTGGAAGGCAATACCCCAGCACGAAAGTGCTCTGTGTTGGGAGAACAATAGCAGATTATGGTCTGATTCCAAGCAAACAGAACGGAGTGCCTGAGGGGCAGCAGGGGAATCCGGGATATAGATCTGCGGAGAGAAAGTGCTCCCGGTTCCGGTGCCGAGCGAGGGAACCCCTCACAGCCGGTGGCGTGGTGTCTACTTTTCCACTGCTTTTTTTTCCCTTTTTTTTTTTTCCCTTTCCTCCGCTACTTTTCTCTCCCGCTTCTCTCCACCCTGTGGGCCAGGCACGGAACCCCCAGGGAAGGCGATTTTGCAGACTTGCACGGGACGTGCGGGGCCGCGGGACCTCAGCCCCTCCTGCGTGGGGGTCACACAGCCTCCTGGGCAGAGACAAGGTCGCGCGACCAAAATCAGTTGCGGTTTTGTAGCGCAGGAGTGAAACGACAAGTGGGGGCTTTGGATAGAAATCAAACCAGCATCTGCGTGCGCCCAGCTGTGACAGGTGGCCAAGGGGGCGGCTGTGCGGCACCCCCGTCATCCAGAGGGTTGCTAATTAGGGGGCTCTCTCTGGGAAGGAGGTCTGGGCGCAGACATCTTGCTCTGACCTGACTTCCTCAACAGCTGCAAAAGGCTGTAAAAGAACACCCCCCCCCAGAACTGAGCCCTGACAACCTGGTTATAATAGACTCCAGTCCCTACAAAGGGGGCGGAGAGACGCAGCCCAGGTAGAAGGGACTAAAAACAGTGCGGCAGGCCCCGCCCCCAGAAGGCAAGCCAGAAGCACAGGAGGACAACACCCAAACTGTAAAATCCCAACATCAGGGGGAAAGGCAATTTATTAGACTTCTGGTACTGCCCCCAAAACTGTATGCTTTATTGATACAGTTTTTTACCTTATTTGCTTTTTTAACTTTTTTCTATTTTTACTTTTAAAGTTTCCACTTTAAACTTAAAAATTCACAGCTTTGGTTCTTTTATTTATTTATTTATTTTTTATTTTTTTAAAGATTTTATTTATTTGACACAGAGAAACACAGCCAGAGAGGGAACACAAGCAGAGGGAGTGAGAGAGGGAGAAGCAGGCTTCCCGCCGAGCAGGGAGCCCGATGTGGGACTCGATCCCGAATCTCCGGGATCATGACCTGAGCCGAAGGCAGTCGCTTAACCAACTGAGCCACCCAGGCGCCCCTGGTTCTTTTATTTTTTAACCCACTTTTTATCACAACGTGATACTCAGTACAACACTCCATAACAATTTTTTACCTTGACATTTTTTTCAAACACATTCCTGTATTTCCTGTTGTTGTTGCCTCTCGTTTACTTGTTCATTTTATCTGTTTTTTTCCCTTTCTTCTCTCCTTTCCTTTATTTTTTCTTTTACATATACATATAGTTATAAGCTTCAAGGTAATCCTACATCCCTATTCAATACTACCCCTGTATACAAACAGTTCTAATCTCCCTGTATGTTTAGAAAGTGGGCTCCTCCAACAATAATAACAAGACAAACTCGGGAGGATCTGAAACACTTTCCTTGCCCACAAGGACTGTCCGCCCTCACCTTCCCACCCTAGTCTGTCACTGTTTCTATGTAATTATTTTTGCCGTTGTGTCATATAAATACTGGTCTTGGGGATCATTCAGGTTGGGCTTCGCTTTTTGATCTCTTCATTTACCCTTGATGGCCTTTTTCTTTACCCTGTAGTAGTTTTGTACCATATAAATCCTACCACTGGGCCCCACTCTGGCAGGGGTTTCTTTTCTTGCTTCCTTTCTTCCTTTCTCTTTTTTCTTTCTTATTCCTTTTCGGTGGTGAATTCTGATTGCTCCAAAACCTTTCAGCGACCAATTCACCTGGATAGTGGCTGATATATTTAGCTATACACCCCCTCAACCACTCCTCGCCACAATGACTTGGAGGAGGAACATCCAACAGAAGAAGAACCCTGAGACTGCAACCCCGGTCACAGAGTTACTGGAAATGAATATAAACAATGTGACAGAAATGGAATTCAGGGCAGGAATCGTGCAAGCAATGGCTAATTTGGAAAAGAACATTAGTCTCAAAGTGGAAGCCCTAATAACAGAAGTGAAAGCTGAGGTTAGCAAGGCTATTAATGAGATGCAATCTAATTTAAATATGCTAACAGCTAGAGTAAGTGAAGCCGAAGATCGTATCAGTGATTTAGAAGACAGATGGATTGGTGGCTCCTGGGTGGCTCAGTTGGTTAAGCAACTGCCTTCAGCTCAGGTCATGATCCTGGAGACCTAGGATCA
>PITA01004038.1:22010-59229 GCA_004023965.1 Spilogale gracilis
CTAAGGGAAATGAATGATGCCATGAAACGCTCCAATATCAGAATTATTGGAATCCCTGAAGGAGTTGAGAGAGAGAGAAGCCTAGAAGATATAGTTGAACAAATCATGGATGAAAATTTCCCTAATCTGGGGAATGAAACAAATGTTCATGTCCTAGAGGCAGAGAGGACATCCCCCAAGATCAATAAGGCCAGGAAAACCTCCAGGCACATAAGTTTGAAATTCGTGAATCATAAAACCAAAGAATATGTCTTAAGGGCAGCTAGGGGGAAGTGATCCCTTATCTACAGAGGGAAGACCATCAGAATAACATCAGACCTTTCCACAGAAACCTGGCAAGCCAGAAAGGGCTGGCAAGACATATTCAGGAAATTACATGACAAAAATATGCAACCAAGGATAATGTACCCAGCAAGGTTGACTTTCAGAACGGAAGGAGAAATAAAGAGTTTCCAGGACCACCACAGTCTAAAAGATTATGCAACCACCAAGCCAGCACTGCAAGAAATACTAAGAGGGGTTCTATAAAAGAGAAATGAACCCAAGAGTGATACAGAACAGAAATTTACGGAGGTAATCTATAGAAACATGAACTTCACAGGCAACATGATGTCAATACAAACGTATCTATCATTAATCACTCTCAATGTGAATGGCTTAATGCTCCAATAAAAAGGCACAGGGCTGCAGACTGGATAAAACAACAGGATCCATCCATATGCTGTTCACAAGAGACTCGACACTTCCACATTGAAAGTGAGGGGATGGAGGACCATCTTTCATGCCAATGGACTGCAAAAGAAAGCTGGGGTAGCGATTCTCATATCAGACAAATTGGATTTTAATCTAAAGCCTGTAGTCAGAGACACAGAAGGACACTACATCATTCTTAAAGGGTCTATACATCAAGAAGATCTAACAATTGTAAATATTTATGCCCCCAACATGGGAGCAGCCAACTACATAAGCCAACTGTTAAACAAAATAAAGAATCGTATTGATACGAATACATTAATTGGAGCTCTTAACACACCACTCTCAGCAATGGACAGATCATCTAAACAGAAAATCAACAAAGAAACAAGAGCCTTGAATGACACATTGGACCAGATGTATCTCATAGATATATTCAGAACATTCCACCCTGAAACAGCAGAATACTCATTCTTCTCGAGTGCACATGGAACTTTCTCCAGAATAGACCACATACTAGGTCACAAATCAGGGCTCAACCGATAACAGAAGATTGAAATTATTCCCTGCATATTCTCTGACCACAATGCCATGAAACTGGAATTCAACCACCATAAAAAGTTCAGAAGAAAATCAAACACTTGGAAGCTATAAGACGATCCTGCTCAAGAATCTGTGGATCAACCAGGAAATCAAAGAAGAACTGAAACACTTCATGGAAACCAATGAGAATGAAGATACATCCATTCAAAACCTATGGGATACAGCAAAGGCAGTCCTAAGGGGGAAATTTAAAGCCATGCAAGCCTCACTCAAAAAAATTGAAAAATCCCGAATACACTAACTCTCATTACACCTTAAAGAACGGGAAAATCAACAAAAAATTAAACCAACCCCTCACACAAGATGGGAAATAATTAGGATTAGAGCAGAGATGAATGAATCAGAAACTAGAGATACAGTAGAAGACATCAACGAAACTAGAAGCTGGTTCTTTGAAAGAATCTATAAGATCAATAAACCATTGGCCAAACTAATCCAAAAGAAAAAGGAGAAGACCCAAATTAATAAAATTATGAATGAAAGGGGAGAGATCACGACTAACACCAAGGAAATAGAAACAATCATCGAAATTATTATCAACATTTATATGCCAATAAGTTTAACAATCTAGAAGAGATGGATACATTCCTAGAAACCTATACATTTCCAAGACTGAAACAGGAAGACATTGACAATTTGACTAGACCTATATCTAGTAATGAGATTGAAGCAGTGATCAAAAACCTCCCCCAAAACAAGAGTCCAGGCCCAGATGGATTCCCTGGGGAATTCTACCAAACATTCAAAGAAGAAATAACACCTATTCTGAAGCTTTTTCAAAAAATAGAAATGGAAGGAAAACTTCCAGACTCTTTCTATGAAGCCAGCATTACTCTAATCTCCAAGCCAGACATCGACCCCATCAAAAAGGAGAACCTCAGACCAATATCTCTGATGAATATGGATGCCAAGATTCTCAACAAGATCCAACAACACATTAAAAAGATTATTCACCATGACCAGGTGGGTTTTATCCCAGGGATGCAAGGGTGGTTCAACACTTGCAAATCAATCAACGTGATAGAACAAATCAATAAGAGAAGAGAGAAGAACCACATGGTATTCTCAATTGATGCAGAAAAGGCATTTGACAAAATACAGCATCCGTTCCTGATCAAAACTCTCAAAGTATAGGGATAGAGGGAACATTTCTCAACCTCATAAATAAAATCTATCTACGAAAAAGCCACAGCAAATATTCTCAATGGGGAAAAACTGACAGCCTTCTCTCTAAGATCAGGAACAAGACAAGGATGCTCACTCTCACCACTACTGTTCAACATAGTAGAAGTCCTAGCAACAGCAATCAGACAACAGAAAGAAACAAAAGGTATTCAGCTTGGCAGAGAAGTCAAACTCTCTCTCTTTGCAGATGACATGATACTCTATGTGGAAAACCCAAAAGACTCTACCCCCAAACTACTAGAACTCATACAATAATTAGGTAAATGGGGCAGGATACAAAATCAACGCACAGAAATCAGTTGCATTCTTATACACTAACAATGAAAATATAGAATGGGAAATCAGAATCGATTTCGTTTACTATAGCACCAAAAACCATAAGATACTTAGGAATAAACCTAACCAAAGAAGTCAAGGATGTGTACTCGAGGAACTACAGAACACTGATGAAAGAAATTGAAGAAGACACAAAAAGATGGAAGACCATTCCATGCTCATGGATCGGAAGAATAAACATTGTCAAAGTGTCTATACCGCCCAGAGCAATCTATACTTTCAATGACATGCCGATCAACATTCTTCAAAGCGTTGGAACAAACAATCCTAAAATTTATATGGAACCAAAAAAGACCCCGAATCGCTAAGGAATTGTTGAAGAAGAAAAGCAAAGCTGGGGGCATCCCGTTACTTGACTTGAGGCTTTATTACAAAGCTGTGATTACCAAGACAGCATGGTACTGTCACAAAAACAGAGAAATAGATCAATGGAACAGAGTAGAGAGTCCAGATATGGACCCACAGATCTATGGGTAAATCATCTTTGACAAAGCAGGAAAAAATATCCAGTGGAAAAAAGACAGTCTCTTCAATAAATGGTGCTGGGAAAATTGGACAGCTACATATAGAAGAATGAAACTAGACCATTCTCTTACACCACACACAAAGGCAAACTTGAAATGGATGAAAGACTTCAGTGTGAGGCAGGAATCCATCAAAATCCTGGAAAAGAATGTAGGCAGTAACCTCTTTGACATCAGCCACAGCAACTTATTTCAAGACACATCTCCAAAGGCAAAGGAGACAAAAGCGAAAATGAACTTCTGGGACTTCATCAAAATAAAAAGCTTCTGTACAGCAAAGGAAACAGTCAACAAAACAAAGAGGCAACCCTCAGAATGGGAGAGGACATCCCACAGACGGCACCTATTGCATGGAGCACTGGGTGTGGGGAATGGGCAATGAATCTTGGAACACTGAAAAAAAAATGTAAGAAAGATAAAATAAAATAAAATACCCCCCCCAAATCAAATAAACTTGGGTTTGAACCCTATCATTGCCATTAAAAAAAAAAAAAAAGTCAGTGATTCATCAGTCTTATATAATACCCAGGCTCATTCTGAACTTTCTGATAGATGAACTTGGATAGTGATTTTAAGTAATGTCCTCTAAAAAGTTTCTGCATTTTTTTTTTCCTTTGGTCCTGATAAAAGGATCTCAGAGCTATTTCTAGGGGTTCCTGGGTGGCTCAGTCATTAAGCATCTCCCTTCTGCTTGCGTCATGATCCTCGGGTTCTGGGATCGAGCCCTGCATCAGGCTCTGCTAATTCTCCGTCTCTGTCTGCTGCTGCCCTTCCTTGTGCTCTCTCTCTGACAAATAAATAAGTAAAATGTGTTTTTTAAAAAACTATTCTCACTATCAGTGTTAAATGTGTTTGAGTTGTTACCTGAACAGAGCCGCTGAGGGTCCCTATGCGATGAGACTTTCTGTGATCTCTTTATCATAATTGCCTAACGTTACTTACTGCTTTTATTCTTGGCCTTTTTCAGTGTATTTATCTTACCATTTTATAAACAGTTCTAGGTTTAATGAGAACAGATATCTTCTACATCTTTGTCCTTCTGAAATGTCAGTACAGGGCCAAACATCAAGTCTTTACGTCTTTTTATCCTTTTCTTAAATGCCAGTATCTCCAAAAAGTCCTCTGTTCCTGATATGTGTCCTGTATCTCATTTTCTCTTAACTTTTGAAGTTTGACCTATATCTTCCAGATTGCCCTGAAATGCTCTACTACAAATCACTAAAAACAGCCATACTTTATTGGATGAAATCCCATGGCCTCTTCCCCCCGCCCCCCTCATTCTTTTTCCCCTTCCCTTTATTGACATATTGGATCCAGGTTTCCTAAAATCCTGATAACCTGGGACATATTTGAATATTTGCTGTCTCTCCCTTCCACCATCCACATCCCATTTGCAAGGAGTCCTAATAGTGAATGCCACTGCAGACCTTCCCCTCACACATTCTCTAGATCTTGTATCCCCTCCAAAGTTGGCTTTGCTGCCCATGACCATGGAAGCATGCGTAGACCTACCCCAAGCACTCTCTCAAGGCTGTGAGAAAGGGAAGAAGGAAGACGGACAGAACAAACTAAAACAAAAGAGGATGGCTACCTTCCCTGCTGCGGTCAGCCCAGTCTGCTGTCCTGACTTTTTGTGTTCTTCCCTTTCTTTCCACATTTGAACTACTTATTTTTCCTGCTCCTGAGCTGGATATTCACCAAGGCCCAGCCCTCTGTTTATCTCTAGAATGCAGGTTAGAAGATCATAGGAGGTATTTAAACGTACTTCCTAATCAAAGCAATCAGTCAGTTAATATGTTATCACACGGTCAGGCACACTTAGTGAACCCATTACTCTGTGCCTCAGCACTTCTGGCCTGTCAGTCTTAAAGGTGCCCCTGTCGACGACCTTACCTCACTGTGTTTTGTGTCCGTCTGTCTTGCCAAGACCATGTTCAGTTTCTCGATGGTAGCGATTGTGTATTTGCTGCTTTGGTATGTCCTGTTAAACCGTGCCTCGAATGGCACTTCATGTGTAGTATGTTTTTCATCAATATTAGTAACTTTGGACAGTCATCTAGCATGATGTTTCTTAAAACCAGCTGCATTTTAGAATTCAGAAATGAATAAACAACACCCCGCCCCAAATGTCCTAAATTAGAATCATCAGCAACAGGGTTCATGAATTGGAATTTTTTACTGTGGCTTTTGAGAACCATTGATAGGTTCAGCTTCATTGTTTTCAATATCATCGAGCTCATAACCTTCTGCTAGGACCGCTTTAGTGGTTAAAATGTTATTTCTTATTTCGAATTTAAAATATAATTTCTGTACTCAAGTGAACCAAGATCTCTCCAGAACAAATGTGTACTGTCCTCTGCTTAATATCACATTAGACATTTGAGGATAATGATCATGGGTTCTTCCAGCCTTCTCATCTGGGTTAATGAGCCCCAGTTTTCCAGCCATTCTTTATATGGCTGGAATTTTCAGATTCATTACTATCCTGTTTACTGTCTTCTCCCCCTTGTTTCCTGTTTGTCATTATTGTGTTTAAAATGTAGGACCCAGTACTAAACATAGCCTTCCAGATAATGCTGTGACCAGTCCCAAAGCACAATGCTTCTGTTAATGAAGTGTAATACTGGCTTGGAGTTTTAGCAGCAGCATCTCACCCTTGGCTCACATTGAGCTGGTGATCAATTAAATGACCCCGATCCGTTCCACATGTAGTTCTGCCTAGTTAAATTGCTTCACCATACTTGAATGCAACCATTTCATGGGATTTTTAAATCAGAATTTTACTAGTATTTCTCTGAGGCTTCATCTGTTTACTTCCATGTGGATTTCAAAGTATCAAGGACATTTTAAATCTCTGTATCATTCACATTAACGATATTTCATGGCTTAGCGTCACCTGCATGTTTGATGAACATGCCTTTTCTCCAAAAATAAAAAGCTGAGTAGAATTGGGTTCTTGGCTACAAGTAGGTATTTCTTCCTTCAGAGTGGTTTAGAGCCCCTGAGCAGAACTTTGGACACAGTTGAAGTTGCTAAGTTGTATCTTTTCCCAGTGAGCATTGTGATACCAGTGTGTCCTAAACAGCATGGGAGAGTCTAAATCCTATGGCGAATCATGGTGCATTTTTTTTCCCAAAGAGCCTAGCTTCTTTCCTCATCACCCTCCATGAGAAGGAAAAGACAGGCTACAGTTGCCCATTGGTTCTGGGTGCCGTTTCTCTGAGATCCTAATGGTCTTCACATCCCTTTTCTCATTAAATATTCTTTTCTAGAGATCCTTAATCTCTGCTGCTTTCTGTTAGCACCTTTATTTAGGTGGGCATTGGCTTCCTGCTCCGTCTGGTCTCCCCAACTCTGCTCCTTAGTGGAGCTGCCCGCTGGATGTTTTCAGTGTGCTCACTCATTACAACAAGAACAACATTTATAGAATGACTTCCAGCATCTCTCCTTCCCCTCTTTCTCTCTTTCTCTTTTCCTCCATTTCTTCACAATTTTTTTCCTGTGCTTTGATGGCATCATTTTTTCATCGTAGAGAGTTGAGATTTTGGATTGTCTGTGGATAATCCTGAATCCAGACAAGCACCAGGTTAGTGTTTGGATTTTTTAAATGACCTTGATACTGGTCATCACAGCCCCTTTTGGTTCTGCTTCTGTCACCTAACTTTGTAATGCTCATGGATTATGGCAAAAACTTGCGAAGTTTCTTCCTTGGCTTAAGATTCTGTGCCTCAGCTCTGCCCTGAATACTAAGGACTGCCAGATTTCTCCTGCTAAACTATCGCTGTTGCTCGACTTTCCTGCTTCAAACAAGAGCTCCCGGTTTCCCCGTGCAGCATTCGCTCGGTCCCTCGTCCACCTGCGGCCTGTGCATCTTCTGGGCTGCATGGAACTTAGAGTCAGTAGTGAACAAGGAAGGCCTGATCCCTGCCTTCTAGGACTTTTAAAGCTTTAGATCTAAGCTAATCATTTCCATTATTTACAGTTTACTAGAATGTATAGCCTCTGTATAACTTTCTCTGATTCCTGGGACATGTCTTCCATCTTTCTCCTCCCTCAAATACCACTAGAGTGCTTTTAGTCGATCCCAGGTAACCTGGGTTTGTGCTGTCCAGTGGGCAGCTACTGGGAACATATGGCTGTTTACACTGACATTTAAATGAGTTATAATGAAATAATATTTAAAATTTAAAATATGTAAAATTTAGCCATCCTTGAAGCTCTTGGTATCCAGTCTGGTCTGGATTATATGTTCCTTCGGGGTAGAAAGCACATCTACATTTTCTAGTATACTTAGGCACAGTGCAACTTCTCTAAGGTACTCGGTAATGTGTTTGGTTGATGAATTAAATATGTACTTGTTGGGTAATGACTGGCTGTGAAAGCCCATGTATATTATATACAATCGAATCTTGAACAACCTCGGGACTCGGCGTGCCAACCGCTTGCAGTTGAAAATCCACATGTAAATTCTTGCTTGCCAAAGCCTTAACAACTAGTAGCCTGCTGTTGACTAATAGCCTACCTTAATGTAAACAGCCAATTAACCCGTTGTTCTCTATGGTATATGTATTGTGTACTGTAGTCTTACATTGTGGAGGCCAGAGCAAAGAAAATGTTAGGAAGAAAATCACGAGGAAAGAGAAAATACAGTTATAATCCCATCCTGTACAAAAATCCGTGTACACATGGACCCGTGCAGCCCCAGCCCGTGTTGCTCGACGGTCAGTTCTCCTCTTAAATTTATCTGATGTCAAAGCAAGAAAGTTGCCTGGACCTGTGCCATCCAGAGGGACTTTATGCGGTGATGGGGGTGCTCCTCTGTCCCACTCAGGGGCCCGGAGGCCTTTAGATGTCAGCTTTCTTAGCCACAGGCACCTGGCAGGTACCACACAGACAACGCAGAACCAGACTAGGAATTTAAAAATATTTCACTTTAGTGAAGTCATCACCATAAGATGTACTTATTTTGTGGATTAGATGTGGATTAATAACGTGAAGTTCCACTTGGGTACAGAATTTAATTGGAAACTGAAATAGCATTTGTGAGGGCCGTGCTTGTTGCCGCTGACATCCTCAGAGGGTTGCTTGTAACCTCCGTTGTGTGCTTGCTTCTTTCGGTTGATGTACCTGGTGGGCTTTTTTTTTTTTTTTTTTTTTTTTAAGGTGGGCTCCATGTCCAACGTGGAGCCTGGTGTGGAGCTCAGTGTGGGGCTTGAGCTCACGATTCGGACATCAAAACCTGAGATGAGATCAAGAGTCGGTTGCTCAACCCCCTGAGCCACCCGGGTGCCCGTGGAACGGGCTTCCACATGTCATTTATGGTGGTCTCCCTGTGGGGTGTGGTTCCTCCATGAGAGTAGCTTTGTTCTCGGAAGGAAGTGGTTTCTTCAGTTGTGACGAAGTGGTTGGTTCAGATATTTAGATTGTGTATCTTTCTTTAACCACACTGAGTCTTAATAGTTTCTTATGAGGACTATGTTTCTACCAAATTTATTCAGCTTCCTTTTTAGTAAGAATAAATATACTCCCCTATGGAACTAGAAAATTAAATTGATCTATAGCTGCTGAATGTGCCGAGTTTTTTTTTTAAATGGTATTTACACAAGCTAGTGACTAATTCACCTTGTTTTTCTTTTAAGATTTAAGAAATAAGGCTTTCCAAAATGTTTGATTTATTTTCTTAATGATTCGTATTCCATCATAGTTGTAATTTGATGCCCAATTAGATCTTAGAATCTGAATAGACTCTTCTGGTTTTGTATTAGGACTTAATAACGATCTGTGTTTGGGTTTTTGGAAAGGGTTTAGCGTTCAGCATCTCTTTATAGTCACTGGATCTTAGGCAACAGCTCTCAAACCTGTATAGATGTGAGAGTCTGGAAATAGTTTTGTTCTTTTTTGAAGCACTATGAATTGTAATATATTTTATTATAATCTATATAAGTTGTTCAAAATCAGATAATATCTACACTAAAATTTAAACCAAGGTAAGTAGTAGCCAAACTATAGGTTTACGAAAAATTTAATGGCAGGGATGATTAAAATTGAGAACATTATACCCATTTACTGCTTCTTCCTGATATTGGAAGAAAGCTGCTGTTTTATTTCAGTGATGAAAAACTTATCAACTTAGACTGTGGCTTCTTGTGTCTAGATTTGAGAATTGTTTTGTTTGAGAAAAATGAAATATGAGGATCAAAACTGCACTGGATGAGTAGGAGAGAGAAGAAAGTGTTCGTAGGCCTACTGGCTTCTGTTATTTTAGTCCATCTGTAAACATTGTTCTCTCATTTTTTTTCTTCATTCTTAGCACATTCACATAGGTTTCTATGAAAACTCATTACTGCTAATGGTAGAATTACTCGATGAGTATATTAAAATGTCTCTCGTGTATTTTTCAGTTGTACAGGTGACTTTTCACATCTGTTGACCTTTCAGTGGTGATCAAGGCCAGATGCGCAGGGTCTAGTTGTCTGCATTAACCCGGGGACTTGTCTGGAGACAAAAAGCTCCAAAGAAGGGGCGCCTGGGTGGCTCAGTTGGTTAAGCGACTGCCTTCGGCTCGGGTCATGGTCCCGGAGTCCCGGGATCAAGCCCCACATCGGGCTCCCTGCTCCGAGGGAGGCCTGCTTCTCCTTCTCTCGCTCCCCCTGCTTATGTTCCCTCTCTGGCTGTGTTTCTCTCTGTCAAATAAATAAATAAAATTAAAAAAAAAAAAAACCTCCAAAGTCAAAGCTTTTCCTTGACCGTTAGAAATAGATTCTTCACGTTTCGAATCCAAGTCATTGTTACATGTTTCTGCTCTGTTCTTTCGAAGCAGCAGGCTTTCATGTGTCTGTACAGCCTAAAGAAGGAACTTTTAAAATGAGTAGTGTCTGTGGGGTGGAGAGGGAGGGCGTGTGAGACTGTTTGGGCTTTAAAATATTATTAATAAGTATTAACAAGATGGTTAGAATTCTTTGTAACTCTTGCCAGTTTAGGTTGATGCATGGGATAATTCTTAACTTCATTTCATTTTCCACTTAGGAAATATTTCTGAGTTTGAAAGCTGCTTTGGAGAAATACCATGAAGGCATTGAAAAGGCCACAGAGGACTGTGGTGTTCAGCTAGAGCAGAAGACGGCTGAACTGAAGAAGAGGATGTTCAGAACGTCGACCTGATGGACAGTCACTTGTCTTCCTGTAAACAGCTCCCCGCCTTCGTTATACCTTTGGAAAGGGAACAGTTAAACTGAAGTCAACAGAACTATCAGAAGCAACATATAATGTTCTATTTACTCTCACAGGTTGTTATTTTGTAAGATAATGCATTTAATGCAGATGTTTATTAACTTGTAATTCAAATAACTTTTGTACCGTTTCATATCTCTGCCCCTTGTAGGTAGTTGGAATAAAACCAAAATTGGTACATTTGAAGGATGTAATTTTCCTGTTGTTATCCTGGCTGTTGGTGCTCTGTTTGTGGGCCTCAAGGGGTGTGGTATTCCTGAGCATTGTGGTTGGGATCTCATTTGACCCTCACTTGGGCAACTCCGGGTGCATACTTTCGTTACTGCTTTGTGGGCGAAGTAACCGAGGGTCCTGAGATTAAACAGCTGGGCCAGAATTTGAGCGGTGCTCTGTATGGTGCTGGGGCCTGGAAGGTTCCCCCTGTACCACACTTCTCATGTAATCATTTGGAAGAAAGTTTGGGTGTGGGCTTCTGCCCTTGATCCTCGGCTTCTTACTCCTGCCAGAAAACTTGAATCTACACCCACAGCTCCCATAACCAAGGAGACATCCATGCAACTGTTACCGCATTATGTACATTTAATTACATTTTGCCTATTTCTCCTGAATTTCACGCTTGCTTGCCCCATAGTCAGTAGATGTTTTTAACCTTTTGGCATTCTGGCAGAGCCTAACGGACACTCAAAATAATGTGGGTTCTTTGTGCATGAATTAAAATACAGGATTGCAAGGGGGAACCAATGAGATTCAAATAAGATTATCAAGATACTTAACGACATGTTCTGAATAGTCTGGCTAACTACACTTAGTCGGAACCGCTCTACTTTCCGCCTTGTGCACCTCACTCCTTTGTAACACTTAGCAGAATTGTGGATCGATGTACCCAGCTCTGCCTCCTCTCACGTCTTCCCCCATGCTCTAGTCTGCACTGTCCTTTCCTACCTGAGAAGCTTATGATGATCTCACCAGGCTCCTGGTCTCTACTCACCCCTACAAAGGCATTAGGACATTCTAAACTTGCAAGTTAGATTATGTCTGTAATTTGCAAAGTTTTTTGCATTTTCAAATTGCGGCTGGGGTGCTGTGGTGACCTTACAGGGGAACCATGGAATGGCTGAAATTTGCAAAGGAAGCACAGAGATCACGGCTTCCTGTTGAACACCACTGCAAACTGCTTGCCCACGGAAGCTCACAGTTCCAAAGTGAGGTCGCACGGCATTCCCTTCAATGGTAACATCTTGATGAAGTGGGTTTCTGGTGTTTGCTATGGTAAGTATCACGTTCTTAGGGAATAAAAAATGAGGATGGTGCTCTCCAACCTGACCTCAAAGTTTGAGAACTTTGGACACTGCCCACTAAGCACATACATCCAATTAATAATTGGTTATTTAAGAGTAGACTAAAAATGCTTTCAGTTTTTGCGTTATTTTTCCTAAACACACATTATTAGAAAAGAAATGCCCACTAAGTTGTTTTAATCTAACTACTTGATGGAACTATTGAGCGTTTGTTGTTTTGGCCATGGGGCACAGTGAATTTCCAAAGTTCACCTCTCCCCACCCAGACACATAAGACACATTCAGGAAGTTCTCAGGATAATCCACATTTAAACCTATACTTGGCCATTTCAGCTAAAGACTGCATTGCATTACAAAATTTGAATTTTTTTCCCAAAGCGTCCTTGAATATACATGACTTCCTTGGCTGTGTGGTGTATTAACAGGGCAACAAGTGTCCTGAATGAAGGAAAGAGCAGTGTGTGTATGTGACAGGCTGAGGCCTGATCTCGAAGGAACCTCGCTCCATATTTAGACTGTAGGCATCTTTTATGAGTCGAGCTACTTAGCCCTATGTAGAGCAAATATTTAATTTCAAATTCAACTGGCATATTTCAAGGAGCTAATCCATTTTATGACAAAGCAAGGGAAATTGAAACACGCGCCTTGCAGGCTGAAGTTAATACATCTGATTTTAGCTTAACGGGATGTTTCCTATTTTTAGTAAGACCAGGAAAGTTTCATATGAAATTCTATTTCAAATTCAGGGCCCACCACCGACTTCAATTAAGTTGGCTCTCTCCCTTTGATTGAAACCGGCCTCTCATCTTCCGACCCATATTGCCACCAGGGGGCATGACACAGCTTGCATGACCCGTGCTGAAATAACTTCAGTTTAAGATTAGAAAGCTGGAAAATTTAAAGTGATAGTTACAACTCAAAGTGTCAGAAAGGACCCAGAGACAATCTATTTAGAGTCAAAATGGGTTCTTAACAGTAACTTAAAATTATTTGAAATTTTGCTTATAAGGATGACTGAACACAGAGCCCCAATTTCTGACCCTATTTTATTATCTTTTAAAGATTATTTTACCTACATCATCTTCTTGATGCTTGGTGCTAGATTTCCAGCTCAGATTTCTTTTTTTTTAAATTTTTTTTAAAAGATTTTATTTATTTTCTTGACAGAAACACAGCCAGAGAGGGAACACAAGCAGCGGGAGTGAGAGGGAGAAACAGGCTTCCCGCCGAGCAGGGAACCCGATGTGGGACTCGATCCCGGGTCCCTGGGATCATGACCTGGGCTGAAGGCAGTCGCTTAACCAACTGAGCCACCCAGGCGCCCCTCCAGCTCAGATTTCATGCAACTCTTAAAACTGACAAGAATTTGAGATACCCCATACAACGATGAGCAAGTCATTTAGGAAATGAAGCTTGATAGACACTAGTATAGAGGACTTGGGGGGACAAACTTTTTTATTATTATTATTATAAAATGGCAATAGTAACTACATGTCTAGCTCGTAAGGACTGAGGGAGCTGGGGAAAACAGTTAGCACGGAGTCCGCCACATAGCGAATATTCCAGGGGTGGCAGGTGCAGTTATAAGTATGACTGTTAGTGCACCACTCCCGAGACCAGTCTGATATGTTTTCTACCTTTCGCACTGCCTCAACTGCAATCCTTTACACTTACTTGGTGATGAATGAGCAAATGTTCACTGACGTCTAGTTTGCTTGAAGACCCCAAAAAATAGTTAGGGGGGAAAACATCAGCTTTGTGTTTTTAGTGCAAAGAACAAAGATCATGACAATTTTCACCTTACCAGGGAAAAGCGGCAGGTGCATTTGCAGAGAAGGTGCAAACTCCCGTTGGGTCCACAGGGTGTCGCTGCTGGCTCTTCTTTCCAGGTGGAGCAGAGGTTAACAGGACGTTTGTGAGGGTCTCAGACCTCCTTGAAATCACCTCGACGCTCCACCAACTTACTGCCCCAGACCCAGAGTTTCTGATTCAGAAGGGCTAGGGTGGGGCCTTGAATGTGCCTTTAAGTCAAGTTTGCAGGTGAAACTGATGTTGCTGGTTCAGGATCCCAGTTAGAGAACCGCTGCTTTAGGGGAATCCCTTCCTAATCCAGCCGGGTTAGGGTTTTACACGTCTCTGATGCCTTCAAGTCACCGAGAGCTCTTGTTAAAAGGAAGATACTCCCGTAGCCGGTCTGGGTGAGAGCCGATCACCCTGAAGTTCTGAAAAGCTCGCAGGTGATACTGGTGTTCCTGGGTCACAAACCACACTTGGGATATGAAATTCACAGCCTCTCACCGTTGATGGCACCTTCATACCGCCCGGGTTCTTTGCCCTTCAAGGATGAGATGCTGTCCGTGAAATGCTGGGCACAGCGGCCGCGCCACGGTCAGGCACTTTGTGTGTGCCGGCCATCATGAAGACCAGGTACTTAGCCCAGTGGTTCAGGACGTGGATTTTGGAAAGACCTTCAAAATCCATGTTTACAATGAGCAGCCGAGCGAACTGGGGCGTGGTAGGGAGTGGCACCTTGGGTTTCTTGCGTGTGAATCAGGGATTGCAGTGTCTTTAAGTTGCTGTAAGGATTAAATCAGATAATAACTGTGGACTACTTAGAACTCTTTGTAAATGGCTACTGTCACTGGGAAAGCAGGAGAAGTTGAGGTCTTAACATTTGTTAAGCGAATGGAAAGGAAAATAAAAACATGCAAACGTTGGCGTTTTAGCTAGAGTTCACCCCTCCTGCTGTGACTTTCAGCTATGCAGTGATGTACCAAGAAAGTTGGTGATGTTCTAGGACCCTGTGCAACTATATTTTCTCTATATCTGCAATTAAAAATATGAAGATAATAAAGATTTAGTTCTTTGAAAAAACTATTTCTTCCATATAAGATTTGACTTTTTAAAAAACTTTTAATTTAAACAATCAGGTATCTATTAATAATATTTCCAGAATTTTGGAGCCTGCAGGATGAACTCTAGCCAGATATGATTCCATAGATTTAGATCTGTAGATTCTGAGAAGCACGGTTTGGCTCCCAATTTGGGGTTCCCTTATAAGAAATAAAAATACAGCTCTTTTCCAACCTCCGCTTCTATCATGGCCCTATGGCATTACCAACAACTCCATGCCCCATATGCATCTTGGTTCACTTTAATTTTTCTTTGAAACTCAAGACCAGCCCATCCTACTCTAGTCCCAGTGATTTGACAGTTACATAGCATGTCCCAGATAGTTGACTTACTTTCCAAAAGTGGTTTCCGAGTAAAACAGGCCCACTAAATCAGTTTTGCTTCCATCCACCCCAGGAGAAATGTCCCCTGTGAAGTGATCGTTGGCATGCATGGGTAGACAACACTGCCGTAAAAGAAACAAGGCTAGGAATCCAGGTCAGACATGGAGTACCCACTGAGAAGTTTTCCCTGACTCCTACAGATCAAATTACTCCTCATTTTCTACTTCCCTGAAGGCTACCATCTTTTTTAAATTTTTATTTTTTCTGGTTATAAGGGAATTTCTACTAAGGAATTATAAATGTCAGCCATGGGGTCCTAGCCTAGAAACCCTGATACAACAGGTTATGTTTTAATCGATAATGTCACCAAATCATAGCACTAGTTTCAATGTAATGAAAACTCTAGAATGTCAATTTCTCAAGAGCTAGTTGAATCTATTCTGGATATTCAGAATATCAAGCAGACTCTTTTGTGCTTAAAATGTTTGGTTGTAATACTTAATAATCAAAATCTTTACATAATAATTGAATGTGAAGACATTTCTGTTTTTCTAAAAGAAAGGTATTGTATTTCAGAAATATATGAGGCTACAACATGGCAAATAATAGTAAAATATCCTGTACCATCCCCGAACTTAAAAGAGAAAGCAGGAAAGCAATTAAAACCTTTCGCATAGCCCCATGATGACAACCCTCTCACTGCTCGCAGCTCACCATTATCCTGAAATTATAGTTAATCATTTCCATGAATTTCTTCATACTTTAACTGTTTATATGAAGCATCTCTAACAATACATGAGCATAATGTTCAATGGCATACTTTATATGTTCTTTTGCAATTTACTTTTTTTCACTTACTGGGAACAACTTACAAGTGACAGCTTTGTTTTGTTCACTGGTATATCCAAAGCACTAAAACTAGGTGCCCGACATGTAGTGGGCGTTCAAGTATTCCTGGACCAAATTAGCTTATATTCGTGAGCTATGTCTACATTTATATGGATAGCTTTTGTTTCACTTTTACTTCTGTATAGTATTTCACTGCGTGGTTCTATCACATACTCCCATTGAAGGACAGTTAGAGCATTTACTTTTTTTTTTTTTTGCTATTATAGATGTGTTATGCACTACGAAGATTTGTTTACCTTTCTATGCCCATAATGACATTTCTGGGATATAGATCAAGGAGTAGAATGACGGACTCTCCAAACTGGTTTACCGTTTGATCTTAGTGCTGGTGACATTGGTGCGTTCTAGAGATTTCCTACCTTTTTCACCTTAGGTATAATCAGAATTCTTAATGTTGGCCATTGGGGTGAATGTGAAATGACATTTCACTGTGGTTTTCATTTTTTATCTTTCCTCTTTACTGTTGAGGATAAACATCTTCTCATATGTTTTTTGGCCACTTACTTATCTTTCTTTTTTGGTGAATTATCTGTTCATATTTGTTGACCAATTTTCTGGTTGTTACTTATTTTTTTTCCCTAACTGCTTTCAAGAATATACATATTTTTAATTCTGGGTACCAGCCTCTGTCAGCTTTACAAATGTCTTATTCCATTTTGGCTTGTCTTTTCATTTTCTTCTCCCCGTAGCATTTAAAAAAAAAAACTTTCATTGTAGTACTTATTTTACTGAATTGTAATTTTTTAATCCATTAAAAATACTTCACCCACCAGATTGTGGAGTTCTTAAAGGCCATGGTTCTTCTCATTCATGGTGCCTTGTACGGACTGGGGCCCAGTAAATACTTTTGATTTTGAGTTTTGAAATGGATAGGGCTGTGCCCTGAGACAAAGTGAAAAGCGACAAGGGTTACTGTTGGCAGAATTTAGTAGTGGGGACAGAGACCATAGGGGCCGCTGGGCCAAAAATGTCTAATGTCTGGCTGTACCAGGGAGAGACTTTGCAGACTGCTTCTTTTTCCTTTGTGGCTGCGACCTAGAGCTTAGAGACTTCCACTTATCCCTGCACATCCACATGTTATAGATCAGATTTGCAAAAACGACTTTTTACCCACATCTACCTCTCTTGAGGTGATGAAGAGTGGGCGCAGAAAAGACGAAGTATGTCTAAGATTTACAGGAATGACATGACCAGCTTCCCGTATGCAAAGATCAACTGGCCGAGGACAAAGAAGTCATGACCTTCCTCAGTTGTCTACAGAGGTCAGTCACCTTTGACCCCAAGCCCCTGCTGCATCCCCTTTCTCTTGACATAAAAGAATCTCAAGTTTCACACCCAGGGAAGATGCTCTTTGGGACATGGTCTACCATCCTTCCGGTTTGCTGGATTTCCCAGGAAGGTCTCCGTCCTTACCCCAATTTGACTTTGCCTCCTAACTTACTGGCCTGTGATGCGGTGAGCAGGACAAGCTTGGACTCCATATGTGGCCCTTTACAGAGGAAGGTTGTAACCCCTTGCCCAGCAGATAAAGGTGATACAGTGGGAAGCATGTGATGGTCACATACTTATGGCTTCAAAAAAAAAGTGTACCTAATCTCTTCTGTCATTTTCCTAACATCTCCAGACTATGTATGTTGCATGTGTGTCTGTAACTCCTCACTTCATCCTATTTTAGAAGTCCAAAGCAAAATATACAGAATATTTAAAAATAATCTAGGGGTGCCTGGGTGGCTCAGTCAGTTAAGCATCTGCCTTTGGCTCAGGGTCCTGGGATGAAGCCCCCACAGGAGGCTCCCAGCTCCGAGGGTCCTCTGCTTCTCCCTCTCCCTCTGGCCCTCCCTCTGCTTGTGCTCCCTCTCTCTCTCAAATAAATAGATAAGATCCTTAAAAAATAAAATAAAAACGATCTAAAGTAATGTGGGTCCCCAATAATGCCATCATTCTATCTTTAACCCACCCATACAGAAATAGATATTATTTCGTAAGAATTTCTACCAAAAATTGCCTCCAGTGTCACCAACTACTTAGGAAGAAAGTGTCTTTGAATTCCTTTGTCACCCCCCAGCCCCGCCTTCCTCCCAGCACTCCAGTCCCCACCAAGCCCACACAGCAGCCAGTGTTGGGAATGGAAGTTGCTCCATAAATTTGGACTTAGGGCTGCTGATATTATAGTATGTTATTTACCTGGTTTCACTTTGTAGGAAATAATTGGGGCAGACGGGGGGGGGGGCGGAGAATGGGGGGACAGGGGGCAGAGGGACAGAGGGAAGCAATGAAGAAAGACGGTCCTGAAAGCATTCGCTAATTTACAACTTCTGGGGCTGTGAAACCACTTTCAGATTTTGCAGCCTTTGACATTTCTGCAATTTTTCCGTGTCTTTTCTGCTCTTACAGGAGCGCAGATAAGAAACCCTCAAACCTCGCTCTGTTCTGTAATAATGAGATTGGAAAGAAAAGATCTTTTTCATCTTTTTAACATTAAAAAAATACTAGTCAAAGCCCGGCAGTTCAACAAATATTACTCATGTCCTGGCAAAAAGAAAAGGGTACTTTTGAATTAAAAAAAAAAAAAAAAGGACAAGACGAACACAGAAGCATTGTTTGCATATCAGGAAAATTAATCTACGTAGGAAAGTGTGAGAGCCGCAATTCAGAAAGCAAAGAATTAGGACAGCCCAGCTGAGGATAATTTTCTAGCCAGTTAATTTAATTGCATAAATCATTCCTTTGTTAGCAATAAAGAGATATAATTAAAATGAGATTGCCTCTAGTTTCTATTCTCTAGAAACTAAAGGAATTGATTTCGGGCAAAGCATTCTTCCAAATACCGGATCGGCAAATTACATTTACCTTTTTAGAAAAGCTAAATTATTTTGCCGTAATATCATGGTGGGTTTAATTAATTATAGATCTGCCATATGATCTTAAAGAAATAATTTATTTAATGTCCTTAGAACAGAAGTTTGCAATCATGTGTATATCCCTTTGGTAGATGGTGGGCAGATTTTTACAAACAGGTCAGAAGTTTAACAGGCAGCTGTCAGGAGGAATTTGAAGCACTGTCACGATTGTTTGGGGTTTGGATTTGCTGTCCTTATTTAAAATAAAAAACGCCACCACTTAGTATTGCATAATTTAACTGAACTCATTTAGATTGGCTTTATTCTAAAATTGCTACTGGTAATTATTTGCTGTCTGTGAACCTTTGGGATTTAAAGAGCCTATAATTGTCTATTAAATAGGGGGAAATCAGATCAAAGAGGAATGCAAAAAGTCTCCTACTATAAAGCACAGGTCTGCTGATCAGTCAATTGAATGTCAGAGAGAATTGCAAGCTGTGACAGAGAAGAGGCTCATTTTTATGGTAATGAGTTTGAGTTTTTAAAAAATGTGCTAAACCCTACTTGCTGGCTGCAGAGTTTTAAAGCTCATTGGCATTCCTTGGCAACAGGGATTTGTGCAGTGGTGGGAGGGCATCCCACCCGCCTTCAGGGGGCCTGGGTTCCAGGAAAACCACATCCCAGAGCTATGGCTGCCTTGAAGTTCTCACACCATGTCCAAGCCTTGCACGGGCGGGTGCCCCTCTTTCCATTTTAAACTTCAATCACTTTCAGGTTAATGGTGACCAGAGAATGGTAAGGTGCCTTGTCCTGGTGGCGGGCTAGAGTAAAGGCTTTGGTTGGATTGCTAATACTTTCTTTCCTGGGTCAGGAGATGGTACAGGGATGTCCATTATTATTCACAATGTAGCAACATTACCTATTTCTGAAAGATAAATATCTTTCTTAGAGGAGAATAGAGTGCCATTTTGTGAAATGCTCAGATTCATTTCTATCCTGGGTACAATGTTCCATGTGGCTGCTGGAGATTTACATTATTGACCTGTTAGGACAAGACATACACCACCATTTATCCAAATTCCTGGCTGGTGAGAAGGAAGCCAGAGGAGAAAATCAACCCAGTGCTCAGGGGAAATGAAATCTTGCATGATTTCCTTTGCTCCCTGAAGATCTTTCCCGAGAGGCTGGACAGTGAGGAAGGCTATCTAGATACCTCTACACCCCACATTCACTCCCCGGGATAGAACCATTGGATCTGAGCACTTTGTGCCTAAAAATCACAGAAGATTCCCGTCTCTACCAGGGCAGTTGCTGCAATGGACACCTGGATCGGACTTCAAGATCAGGTCCAGTCTTTGGATCCCAAATGTCTGCTAGACTTGTCACCTAACGCCACAACTTTTGGTCTCAAATTCTTCCCCTTGGCTCATGGCCGGGCACCATGACCAGCTGGCTTGCCCCTTGTCACCCTTTCAGTGCTCTCAAAGCTGGCATTCCCTCCTTCCCTATGCCTAGTTTTTGTGGCTGAAACCATTGACTTGAGCAGACCATGAACACAGTAAAAATAACTAAAAATAAATGTGAGTTTAATCAACAAATGCTCTAATTTATTTGGAAAATCTAGGCTGAAAAATTAATGTGGAGAACATAGTGAGCACTAAAATGATGGCTGCAGCCAACATTGTTATGGGCTCTAAATAATATTACATTGTTAGGATTAGAAACAAGTCTTAACCCTGGAGCAGTTTCAACCTTATCACCCAATTCTGGATCATCTTTGCCAATCCCAACGTCAGGCAATTTGGGTCCAGTTCTGTATATTGTTTTTCTTCATCCACATCAGTCGGATGGAGAATCTGACTTGTTCTCCCAGTACTGTGGTTTGGGTCATTCGATTTTCTCCAGTCAGTTCACTCATAGGTGGTACAGATAATGTTGCTGATTGAGTGGATCAAGGTCTATCCCAAGACTCAAATCCTGGGTCCTTCAGATGTGACGCCTGTGCTGAAGATACATCTAGAAGTATCTATCAGTGTTACCAGATATAACCAAGACTCAGGACATCCCGGGCCATCTCCTGAGTGTGTAGTCTGATTCGGGGACATCGGGACATCTGTCCTCATCATGTGGGGAGTGTTTCATATACTCCTCCACCTAGATTACAGATGAAGGAATTTAGGGTCAGAGAAATTTCATATCCCACACATAGCCCACATACAAGAAGCAAATTGCCAACAGTTCCTGGTAGCAGCCTCTGGTTTTCCTACTTTAGACCCCAATCCGTCATCAGATGTGGACCAGGTGATGTTCAGTCCAATTATTTTGCCACAGAAGGCTTTTATTTTTGTACTTTTGAAAATAGATAAAAAATATCCACCAGCCCACAAGCGTTTTATGAACCATCAAGATTTTAAGGGCTTTATCTTTGCAAATCTTAATAAGGGTTACCATTATTTGGTGCCATCTGTCTTAGCATTAGGCATTTGGCCACAAGAACAGGGTAAGTGCAACACCTCCTCTCCTTGGTGTTCCAGACCAAGACTAACTCCTTCTTCTTCTGTATCACACAGTATCCTTTCCCTAGATCTTTGTGTGTCACAGTGGTTTGCTGTTATTTTCCTACATGAGTAACTCTCCCCATCTGTGAGTTGTTGGGCTCATTCACTATTTGATCACAAACATCCAGCACCATGTCTGGTGTAGAGACCTTCCATGACTCATTATTGTTGTTATTACCAATACGGGGAGGGGAAATCACCCTGCATCCTTGGCCCCCATAGCATCCTCGTCAGGTCCCTGGCCTCCTATACACAATTCTTATCAACAGATACATTTCATGTGTTGTACCATGCTTCACAAAGTACCTTTTTTAATGCTAGATATATAATAAGTTTTGCAAAATGAAAATCATCCTGAGCTGCATCAGGCCTTTCAACAACTGCCAGGAGACATGTTTCAAGAGCATCCAACATGCTTGCTTAATATTGGATGTGGAGAACCGTCATGTTCCTGAGCGACTGCACCTGGCTCTCCTCAGGGCTGTGTCTGAGGTCTTCTATGCTTGGTCTACACTTTCCCTCGGCTTTGTTGTCTGCTCTTCCGATAGCTACATGCTAACCCAGACCTTTCTTCTGAGCCCAGATCCATACAAGTACCTTTCTTCTGAGCATCCTCACTTAGAGGTACTGTAGGGAATCCCATTCCAACACATCCAAAATATGATTCATCATTTTCATCTCCCCTTCTTAGCAGATGGTACCACCAGCTACCCAGTTGCGCAAGACAAAAAAGAAAAAAGAACCTAACCGAGATTAAGTCTCCTGTGGCATCTTCACATATACCATACTTTTCCCATCAAAACACTCAATATAACTGAAATCATTACTAAATATCTGCCTTCCACATTAGAATATAGGGAACGTAGTTCTTTCTTTTTCTTTTTTCTTTTTTTTTTTCATCTCTATTCCCACAGCTTTGTGTAGTGCCTGACACATAATCAGTGCTCAGGAATAGCATGAATGAAATAAATGTCTCCATGGAGAACTTATTTTCAGATCAGACCCCAAATAGGAAATGGCACTTTCTTCCAAGAGGGGGGACAAACATTCCCTGTCACCACAGCATGAAGATGACCCAATGGGGCAGAACGCTGAGCAGCAACACCAAGCACACAGACAGAGAAGATATTGCTAGGGTGGAAAGTAATTAGTGCACATTTGGCAGAGTGTATTGGAAGGAGCAAACAGCCTTTGTATTATTCTTGGAAAATGCTTAGGACTTAGAGCTGAGAACAAACAATGCCCAACTGCAGATAGATACTAAGAAAAATCTTCACAGAGCCATGAGGACCTTGTTTTTTGGAAGCATCCCTCCAGAGAGACCAGTGTGGGGGTGAGGACAGAGGTAATATATGGCAGAGTCTCCAAAATTAGGGCTACATGGGAGAGAATTTGGTTATCTCTAGAACAGAGGGGTTTTGTTGTTGTTGTTGCTGTTTCTTCTCTTGGCCACATGAAGCTGAAGGGTATTTTTTTTTTCTAATTTCTTTTTTAAAAAGATTTTATTTAGTTATTTGACGGAGAGAGAGAGCACAAGCAGGGAGAGGAAGAAGCAGATTCCCTGTTGAGCAGGGAGCGCATTGTGAAGCTCGATCCCAGGACCTTGGGATCATGACCTGAGCCAAAGACAGACGTTTCACCAACTGAGCCAGCCAGGCGTCCCTTTTTTCTAATTTCTTAATGAAGGAAGAATTGAAGAGGTGTGTCCAAGTCCTATTTTATAGTTGTTCTAGCTGATGTGCAGGGAGTCCTTCCTCTGACGTTTACATCCTTACAAGTGAATATGTTCATTTGTAGTTCATACTTTAGGGTTTTCATCAGTCTTCATTTTTTTCCTGAACTCCAATATCCTTGCACATTTGGACAGGTTATCTGCTATGGGTGACTCCAGCAGTCAAACTTTTGGCTCTCAACTCAGCAAATTAGGTAGTTTTGCTTAAAGAAGCTTATTTCTCTCCGGGTAAGCCACAAAGAAGTCAATGGAGTCATTTGGAAGTTCACGAAATCCACAAAATGACTTGCCCAACCAAAGCACACCAGGGTGTTGTGAGGACAGAGAACCCATCGAGGGCTCAGGGAGATCAGGAATCCCTCCATAGCTGTGCTGACTTGGACGCCTGGCCTCCCATCTGGATTCTCCCATGCCCATTCAGAGTCCCGCTGTTTCTCTGAAGAAGGGCGTTGCCCTCCCAGCAAACCCTTAACATCAGGGTTGACACATAAAATACAGGAAGCCCAGTTACATTTGAATTTTGGATACACAGGTAATGTTTTTAGAAAAAGTATGTCTTACATTTATATTTGTTATGTATCTGAAATTCAAATTTAATTGGGCATCCTGTAGTTTTTATTTGCTAAATGTAGCAATCCTAATTGAAATTCATTCATCATTATAAGAAGAAACTATTTCTCTCAGTTGTCTCTACTCACCATCAGAGAAAGCCATGGAGAGTTAGACAGGAACGTAAAAGAACCTTCCGTGGGCTTTTACTAAGGTGCCAATGGCTGGCACAGGCAACACACACATGTTACATTCCTTGCGCTTCTTAAGAACGGAAAAGAGTTGGCAGCCGGCCATGTGTGGTGACATCTGTCAAGCAGGTGACTAGATTTCCATACATGACCTCCACTCATATCTTTGCAGGAAGGGCAGTTTGCTGTGTTTTGTTGCATTTTTTTTTTTCTCTTTTGGTAAATCAAGCAGTGACGAGGCTGTGAACTCGATTTTCAGAACAGGTGAAGTCTCTCAGTAGAGGGACCACAGCCCACATTTCACTGGGGCCACCAGGGGTCCTTTAAGAAGTCATGAACAACCATCTGATTGATTGGCTCTAGGAATTTAAATATCTAGGTATTCATTTTAATTAAGCACTTCATTGGAAAACACATAACATAGACTACTGTCACTGCAACTGTGACAGCTATATTGCAATTTTATAGCCCAAAATTTAATCAGCAGGTGCTGATTAATCCTGCTCTAAAAAATCTTCCTTTGCAGGCAGTTGCCCAGATTCCCTACACTTCAAAAGGGGAAGGGGTATGGGGGGGTGGTCGGTACGCTCAGAAGATAAATTGTCATTCTTTTTACTTCTGCATCCTTGTTCTTTGAGAGTTTTGATTTCAGCTGAGTGCAAACTCTCTTTGTCAGCACCAGTGTCCCTATGACTATAATTTAATGTTATTGAAACCTTAAAAGAGAACTGCCTTGCAAAATGATCCAGCCCTGAGTTTGTAAGGACTGGGTTTAAATGTTCATAGCTCGTGTCCAGACAGTAAGACATAAGCCTCCTCCATGTGCCACCTTCCCACCTGACCACCTCATTTTGGTACTTTTACCCCCAACCTGCAAAGTGTTCTTTCCTTGACCCATTCTCCTGCCTTCAACATCCCACCCTCCGCTTGGCCAAATCCTCTTCCATCAATTTGCAGCTCGAAAGGCACCTCCCCCTAGAAGCCTGCTCTGACCTCCACCCTGGGCTGTGATCCCACACCTGATCTGATGTGTCTACAACGGTGCATGCATGTGCACTAGATAATACATTTCTCATGTTAATTTCTCTCTTCTTCTCAAACCAAAGTTTTCTTTCAGAAAAGGGAAAATTATGAAAAACTAAAAACCACCAGTCATTCTACCACTCAGAAATACAATGTTAATATGCTGTTAGTATTACCTTTCAAACCTTTTTCTATGTTTATGGTGATAGGTTAATTATGAAACATTTTCTTAGTTCTCCACCTCTGTCTGTATGTCTTTTGCCATATGTCTTTGTGGCTCCTTCCTTCAGGATGTGGGGTCGACTTCTGTCTAGGTTGCCCTTGTGACTTTATTTGGAAAATGGACTATGGCAGAAGTGATAATGTGCTGGTTCTGAGCCTTGTACCCTTCCTCTTTCTCTCTTGGAACCTCGATATAACATGATGGCAACCCCAGGCTGGCCTGATGAAGGACAAAAGAACATTTGGAGAATGGATGAATCATTCCAACCGAGGCCATCCTACACCAGCCAGCTCCCAATTGACCAGATAATCTAAGATGTCCAAGCAAACCCAGATGAGAAGAATTGCCCAGATGAGCCCAGCCTGAATTGCCTGCAAAATTATGAGCAAATAAATGGTTACTTTAAGTCACTAAATTTCGAGGTGCTGTTTCTTATGTAGCAACAGCTTACTGATGCAGACATATTTTTGCACGGTCGAGGTTACACCAAGTACAGCAAATTTGTATCTTTCTTTCCCTTTAACATTTTAATCATAGGCATAGTAGAAAATTTCTAGCCAAGTGCTATGTTTATCACTATACGACAGTCTATTCTATGGATGTAGAGTGAAACCTTACCATTTTCCTATATTTTATATCTAGATAGTTTTTAAAAATCTTTATAATAGAAAGCAATATAATGGAAATCTTTAAAGTAGAAGTAGAATTACCAGGATAAAGTCTATATGAACACTTGGAAGGCCTTGGATACATACTGACCAATTCCTTATCAGAAAGATTATGACTCTGCCCCAAACAGCTCATTTTACTACAACCTTGCCACAGTTAAATGTTACTTTGAAATAAATTGTCAGTTTGGTGGTAAAGAAATGCATCTCATTCTTTTTTAGTTTTTTATATGTGAAGTTGGAATGATGTTCTTCTTTTTTTTTTTTTCTTTTAAGATTTTATTTATTTATTTGACAGGGAGAGAGATCACAAGTAGGCAGAGAGGCAGGCAGAGAGAGAGGAGGAAGCAGGCTCCCGGCTGAGCAGAGAGCCCAATGCGGGTCTCGATCCCAGGACCCTGAGATCATGACCTGAGTCGAAGGCAGAGGCTTAACCCACTGAGCCACCCAGGCACCCTGTTTTTTTTTTTTTTTTTTTTTTTTTTAGCTATTTGACTTTGTTCTCTTGTGAGTGGGCTCCTCCTACACGTTTTTCGTTTCTCGTTTTTCTTCTTTTAATAGCTGGGCATTGATCTGTACGCTCCCTCTGTTAACAGCATATATTGCCAGTAGCTCCTATTTGTTTAATGACTACTGAGAAGCTAACATTGTGCATAAAGTATCTCATCTAAATCCTCACCAAAAAAGTCTTTCAAGGCAAATTGTAGTATTCCCCTTTTTACAGATGGGAAAGCTGAGACCTGGAGAAAATCAAGGTTATACATAGGAAGCCCAGGTTCTAGACTCTGGCTTTTACCCTTAGATACTATTGCTTCATTTCGTTCCTCACAGTTTTGCGGGATGTTTTTTGTTTTGTTTTGTTTTATTTTAACTTGTTTGTTACTACATTAAAGAAAGATTATTTCTTTACCAGTTCATCTGTCTTTCCCACTGGACTGTAAACTTCTTTTGGTTAGAATCATATCGTTATACCTCCCACACCTAACATGCTTCCTGGCATGATCTACATCCCGTAAACACTGGTCAAACTGAATTCTTTGCTTTCACATTAATGCTGATGACTTGATGGCCAAAGTTTTTGTCTGATAGGCTGTTATATACCTTAGAAACCCCCCTTCCCCAACCATATTTTATACAATAAGCAGTCTAAGTACATGAGATTATTTTACTTTGTCAATTTTTCTCAGAACGAGGCAGCAACTGAAGCCAGATCCATGGTCTAAAATCATGATTGATAATAAATATCTGGGTTTCATCATCCCCCCAAAGCCTCTGATCTTAAACCACGTGAAGTGGAAGGCCATTCACAATACCCTTGAACCCTCTTCCCTATGATAGGAATTCGGCCCAAAGTACATCGGTGGTTGTTTTCCTCACCCCTTAAAAACTGTTAATGACCAACCAATTATTTCTTGAAAAATCGTTCTGGAAAAAACCCTAAATTTAGTTACGGAAGACAAAACCTGTGCCCAAGTTTTTTGACCCATTGGTCACTTTGAAAATAAAGTCCAAAGTTATGTTTAAGAGAACACTAAGCGGACATAATGGGGATTCATTTCACAGCGCCATTTCAAAAATTGTGCATCATTCCCCTGCTTTTAAATTCACCCTAAATTGGCCCCATTTTGACCTTTGTGACTTTCCAGAAGGCCGGATTATACTGGTTATTTCTGTGAAAGTTTTAGGAAATCTTTGGATTTCAAAGAAAGTTCTGATCAGATTCATAAAAGGGAGCCTTTCTGATGCGCATGTGTTTTTGTCTGTAGGTACAGTTAAATCTCCTTGGAAACAGGAAGGGTGATGCTCACGTATATTTACACAATGAAATAGTTACCAGCTTAATAAATGAGTCCTCATAGGCGCTTTGTGTGTATTTGCTTTCTAAAGCAAATCAAAATTAAATAAGCAAGACTCTTTTCTTTCCTGGTGGGACCCCTAGCTACCTTGGGAACGGACTGACAGAACTGCTGGCTTCAGCCTAGGGAGGAGTTGGAATCGCTTGGAAATGCTGAGCCTGTACCTTTGTATAAATGTGCAGCACCTGGCACTAGTATTTTAAAACCCCCTGGAGAGAGTCACCAGTTTTTTAAAAGCTGAGCAACAACTTGCTGGGCTCCAAACTAGGTCAGTGAACAGAGAAGGTGGGAACTTTCCGTTAAGATCAACTTCTCATTATATTTAATAACAGTTTCAAAAACAAGGTTGGGGGGGGCATGCTGACAGTGAAAGAATCCACTTGCTTAGACTAATGCACAGCGGATTTCTCGATCGGAATACCACCTGGCTCCAGAATTCTGAGGTCTGTTTAATGACACGCCGATACTCTTTCATTTATGTTTTACAGGAGGGGTTATTAAGCAGGAGATTGGAATCCTTCTAGCAAATATTATTTTCTCATAAAAGTGTTTATATTATCAGGTCGGAAAAATGTAAATGGATCAACTCGGTGACACAGCAGAAGTAGACTAGTAAAAAGGGTCAACTATATAGGAGTGTATTAGATGGTCACTGTGATATTTCAAAACGAAGGGAAATGGACAGTGTAGAGATCAGAGGACACTCACCTATTCTCAGGGGACCGAAGCTAAATTCCTTCCTTGTACCTTGGATAAAGGGAAATGTCAAAAGAACTAAGCACAAATGTCAGAATGACAAAAATATGACACAATCTTATGTTCTGTTCTTTTTTTTTTTTTAAGATTTTATTTATTTGACAGCGAGAAACACAGCGAGAGAGGGAACACAAGCAGGGGGAGTGAGAGAGGGAGAAGCAGGCTTCCCCCCAAGCAGGGAGCCTGATGGGGGACTCGATCCCGGGTCTCCGGGATCATGACCTGAACCAAAGGCAGTCGCTTAACCAACTGAGCCACCCAGGCGTCCCATTATGTTCTGTTCTTCATTAATCCTACCCATTTCCTTACATATTTATTTCTGGATACTTTTATACTTTTTCTGCTGATGTGTAAGCACAGGATGTCTTCTTCGATTACAATTTCCACCTGAATTGTCAGTATCAAAGAAAGCCATTTAATGTTAATCTTGTATCTAGCCACTTGCTGAATTCCTTAGTAGTTTAATAGTTAATTTTATTTCGGTCGAATCTCTTGAAATATATATATGTGTGCATATCTTTTTGTTTATTTCATTAGTTATTAATTCCAGAATACTGTTTAACTTGTGATGGCATGCATTTCTCTCCTTCCTGGCTTTAGAGAAATAGATCCGCTGGCTCATCATATAGTTTTACATTTGTTACCGATTTTCGTTTCATGCTTTTTACTGGTTTTAGAAACTTTCGTCCTATCCTATTTTAATTAGATTTTTTGTTATGAATTGCTGCTTACTTTTATTAGATACTTTTTTTTACAATCATGGTTCAATGTTTTTTCTCTTTTAAATAACATGAACGTATTTAAATGAAAAACCACTGAATAGTAGCTTTTTAAAAACTCGCTTAACAAAAATAACACAGCTAATATCATTTATTGCTGCTTTCCTCCGCCTTAACCTTGGCACAAACTCCACTTGATCATGAATAATTTTTAATGCATTATATGACTCTTTGTTAACGTTTTTTTAAAAATATTTTATTTATTTATTTGACAGAGAGAGAGATCACAAATAGGAAGAGAGGCAGGCAGAGCGAGAGGAGGAAGCAGGTTCCCCGCTGAGCAGAGGGCCTGATGTGGGCCTCGATCCTAGGACCCTGAGATCAGGACCTGAGCTGAAGGCAGAGGCTTTAACCCACTGAGCCACTCAGGCACCCGACTCTTTGTTAATGTTTTAATTGGAATTTTTGTATCTAAATTCAGAAGTGATATTGGGCTATAATTTCTATTTTGTGCTTGCTTATACCTTTTCTAATCTTTGACAACGCACACAATATCCTCTCTTAATACTGGTCTATTCAAATCTCCTAGCTCATCTGGAAATATGTCCATTTCAGGTACATTTTTCAAATTGCCACATTACATCATTTATATATTTTTAAAAGTACTTTAGTTTTAACTATTTTTAAACTTTTCTTTCTTCTGAATGTGTATCTTTTTGTTCCCTTTCTCTCATTTATTTCATCTTTGAAATAAGTGTTTACATTTTTTCAAATTGTTACAACTTTGCCATTGTCTTTTTGTTATTGTCTAGATCCATGGCATTGTTCTTAAGTGAGTGTTGGAGTCTACCTCGCTTGTGGCCAACTGCACAAAGTGTTCTCCTTCTGTAAGATACCAATTTCTACGTATCCATTAAAACAAATGCACCATTTGTGTTAACCAAATTATCTCCTTATTAAGTGAGCATCTACCATGTGCTGGGCACATACAAAGTACCGGCTTTCCAAGGGGAACCAAACAGATATGCTCCCAGATTTAGGATTATATTTTTTCCTCTTGAATTTTTAATAGTTTTAATGAGATAAACTTCACATAAAATAAACAGTTCCCCCTTAAAGCACACAGTTAGAGGAATTTTGGCAGATGTGTGTACTCAAGAAACCACAACCCCAGTCAGGATACTGAATATTTTCCCTTCCCTAGAGCTTCCTTGTCCCTCTATGCAATCCATCTCTTCCTCTGCCCTAGCCCCGGGCAACCACTGACCTCTGTTTTGACACTGTGAATTATTTTGCATCTTCTAGAATTTTCTATAAATGAGATAATACAGTAGATACTGTTTGCGTCTAGCTTCCTTCATTCAGCATAATGTTTTTTGAGATTCATCCAAGTTTCTATATATGTCAGTAATTCAGTTTGCTTATTGATTCACCTCCTATTGGACATCTGGGTTATTTCCAGTTTTTGCTATCACAGATAAAGTTGCTATGAGCTTTCATGTACAAGTAGTGGTCACTTTTGGGTAAATAATTAGGAATGGAGAGTCTGTATTCTATGGGAGCTATATTAGATTAAACTTTATAGACAAGACAACGTTGGATTTGGGGTTTGGAACCAGTATGTGATTTTTTTTGGTTAACAATAAAACTTAATCTATATATATATTTATGGACCCAACTGATCTATAAAGTCTCATTTTATTTTTATATGCTTCCTTCTTATTTTTCTACTTAGATGTTTTCCTTAATAACTTTTCCCCCTATTGTAGCATTTCCCAAAATATGTTCTATAGAATAATAGCCCTATTGAGATGCTATACAAAAAGTAGTTTTTGTAATCAAATAAATTGAAGAAATGCAGCTTCTTAGAGATTTACAATTTGTATTAGTATTTTAAGGGTTCTGAGGAGTCCTGCTTAATACTTTCCAGTGGTTTCCCACTGCTTTTAGACCAAATCCCAGACCCTTAGCACAGTCTGTGAACTCCTGCAGTCTGGTCCATTCCAATCTCATGACACTCAGTTGGACTTAATTTGTTCTGAGAATATGCCAAATTCTTTCCTGCCCAGAACTTCACACAAATTGTTCCTTCTGCCCAGGGTTCTTTTTCTTATTTCTGCACCTAGATAACTCATTCTTCCAATTCACAAGTCAAATACTATTTAATCAGGGAAAACGTCCATACTATAGATCAGGTCCACATTATAAATTCCCAAAGCATCTTGTGTTGTTCCTTGGTAGCACTGGTTGTAACAACTAATAACTAGTGATTTATATAATAATTTGATTAGTGGCTCTTTTCCTGGAAGGATTGTAAACTCCACAAAAGCAGGAACTTGTGTCTCCTTCATCAATAGAACCTCAGCGTCTACCTGTTCTATACGACCAGTAAGCACTCCATAAATATGCATTGAACGAATCAAGAATCCAAGTAATTCAACGCATTCCCTAAGCTTGATATATCACTTGCTAATATTCCGCAGAATATTGTATTCAGTCAATAATGTTGTTAGAAATGCAGATCTGTAGGGTGTGTGTGTGTGTGTGTGTGTGTGTGTGTGTGTGTTGCTAGTAATTATCTTATTCACTTACTCAATACATATTTATTGAGTGCTGTTATGTGCTAGGCACCTCAGCTCAGAAGCACTGTGGGTCTGGGCCCATGTAGCTTACCTTTTAGTGGGGATGGACTTTTGCACAATAAATGTCTAAGTCAATACGTCCAGCGATAATGAGTGCTGGTGAAGAAAAAGAGCAGAGTGGGATACAAAGATAGGAAATGAGGGTTGTGCTTTAATTTATACAGGGGGCTGGAAAGGACATCTTCCATAAAGTGACATCGGACAGAAGACCCAAAGGCGAGTCAACTGTGCTTGCTGCTCTTTCCCCAGAGAGTGAACAGCAATGACTAAGTGCCCGAGCTGGGAACTCATTGGGCTGGGAGTTGGGTACCGGCAGCAAAAGGACTGCCTGTTGGGGGCGTGGCGGATATGAGGTCACAGAAGGTGGGGGAGGGGCAGGGCTCTAAAAACACTGCGGAGAGCTTTGATTTAATTCGGAGGGGAAGGTGAACGTAAGGAGCAGAGCAGGGATGGGATGTAACATATTTTAGAAAGGCTGTGGGCTCTTGCATGGAGAGTATCAGGAGGAAGAAGGAAAATTGTTAGGAGTCTCTTGAAAAAGATAGATGAAGGACGTAACTAATGTGGTAAATGGCACAGAGGGTGGGAGAAAGCAGGATTCTCTGGACATGCAGTGTAGAGAGACCAGGGGATGGGATTAGGTGTGGGCCATCAGAGGAAGACAGGAGTCAAGAATCATTTGAAGGATTTTTAGCTTGAGCTGCAGTACATACAGGGTCACTTGTTAAGAAGGAGGAAGAATGGGAATGTCGGACACCTGAGTCGATTTTGCTAAGTCTGAGATGCCTGTCAGGGACCCAAGTGGAGATGGAGATGAGGTCATGGTAAGTCAGGGGAGAGATCAGGGCGAGGGACATAAATTCAGAGGACAACAGTGTATTGATATTAGTTAAAACTAGCAGACTGGAAGAGAGTATCAAGAAGTAAACACAGATCAGAAAGAAAAGGCGTCCAAGGGCTAAACCTTCAGTCCTTTCATGTTCTCTTACTTCCAGCAGTTGAAATTAACAGCCTTGCTATATAAGAAAATGGAATGGATGAAAAAATTTTTCTCCCTGTCTTCTAGACTTTTTTTTAATTGTATGAGAAAATTTTCTCTTCTTGTTCCTTTTTAAAACCGTATTTTCAGTGACCATTTAGATCAGTATCTACTCATAGCATTTCCTTCTTTATCATTTTACATTCATTCATTCCTTAATGAAAAGCACATGGAGTAAAGTATTTTCGGCGTTGGTACATAAATGTTATCTCTTCCTAGTCCTTGTGTATCTGAGAATACCTTTTTCCTAATGTGTGAATTACGATTTCATTGAATATGGACTCCTTGAATTACAGCCTTTTCCTTTATACTCAGTAGTTATGGATTTATTATCTTCTAGTTTTCAGGCATTTAATGTTAAAAGGAGAAATCTGAGTCCCTGCTTTCCGCCCCCACCCTGTAGTTTGTGTTTGTTGGCTTTTATTCATGTTTTTTTTTTTTTCTGTTGTTGTCATAGTTTTTTGTTTGCCTTTTTCTTCCTGACTAGAAGCTCATGTGGTTATTTCTTCACAAAATTCAAAAACTACAATGATGTAGTCAGGTCTTGATTTCTGTAATGTTTTTTCAAACTTTAGTATTTTTCTTAAAGATTTTATTTGCTTATTTGACATAGAGAGAGATTACAAGTAGGCAGAGAGGCAGGCAGAGAGAGCAGAGGAAACAGGCTCCCCGCTGAGCAGAGAGCCCGATGGTAGGACTGGATCCCAGGACCGTGACATCATGACCTGAGCCGAAGGCAGAGGCTTTAACCCACTGAGCCACCTACGTGCCCCAGATTTTAGTATTAAAGTTACACTCTTTTCACAAAATAAATTAAAGAATTTCCCACCTTTTTTACTGTTTAAAACACTTAAACAATACTGAATATAAAGAATAGAATTTAATCATTTTCCAAATTCTACTGTGACATCTGGTCCTATTCAAATTACCTATTTTGGGGCCCCTGGGTGGTTCAGTCATTGAGTGTCTGCCTTTGGCTCAGGGCATGAACCTGGAGTCCCCAGATCGAGCCCCGCATCGGGCTCCCTGCTCGGAGGGAAGACTGCTTCTCCCTCTCTCACTCCCCCTGCTTGTGTTCCCTCTCTAGTTGTGTTTCTCTCCGTCAAATAAATAAATAAAATCTTAAAACAAACAAACAAATTATCTATTTCTTCACAGGTCTTTGTTTTATTCATTTACATATTATTAGTAAATTATATTTTCTCTAGGTTTTCAAACAAGGCTCCATAGGGCACAGCTTGTATTCTTTCTTAATTTCAAAATCTCTTGTCTCCTTCTTTTCTGATTTTTATATTTTTACTCTCTCCTCCTTTTCCCATTAAATAGGATTTCAGGAAGTTGAGTTTTTAAAAATAGTTCTTTCAAACACATTTTGGAGTTATGAATCATCTCCAACTTTTTGGGTTTAATTGTGGCATTCATCTGTATTAATTATCGCCTACTTTCTTTAGAATCTAATTGTTGCTTTTTAAAAGAGATTTATTTATTTAAGAGAGAGAGAGAAAGGATGAGTGGGAGGGGCAGAGGGGGCAGGAGAATCTCAAGTGGACTCTGCCACCCAACTTGTGTCTCAGTGTGGGGCTCGGTCTCGCAGCCCTGAGATCATGACCTGAGCTGAAACCAAGAGCTGGATGTTTACCTGCTACCCAGGCACCACCCTTTTGTTCCTTTTGAAAAGTTCTTGTGTTGATGGATGCCTGGGTGGCTCAGTGGGTTAAAGCCTCTGCCTGCAGCTCAGGTCCTGATCTCTGGGATCTAGGCCCGCATCAGGCTCTCTGCTCAGCAGGGAACCTGCTTCCTCCTCTCTCTCTGCCTGCCTCTCTGCCTATTTGGGATCTCTTTCTCTGTCAAATAAATAAATAAAATCTTCAAAGTTCTTATGTTGAGTCCTATGCTCCTTTGTCAGTATTATTTATTGAAAAATAAATGTTTTTGTTTTTGTTAAATTTAAAATAAATATTTAAATAACATTTAATAAGTTTTCTTTAACTATTATAGGTTATCATATGAATCATACTCTTGTTTTTTACTTAGAATTTCAATTTTGACCACCTTTTGGATCAGCGGCTTTGTAGGGCTACTTTTCTTAATTTTTTTTTAAAGGTTTTGTTTATTTATTTGACACACAGAGTGAAAGTACAAGCAGGGAGAGCAGCAGGCAGAGAGAGAAATAGGCTCTCTGATGAGAAGGAAGCCTGATGTGGGACTCAATCCTAGCACCCTGGGATCATGACCTGAACTGAAGGCAGATGCTTAACTAACTGAGCAACCAAAGCACCCACTTAATTTCTTAAGAATTAAAATTTTTTTGCCAATTTTATTGAAATAAATTATAAAAATTTTTCTTCTAAAAATTGTCAAAATCATTTTATGACAGTTGCATGGTAGATATTTGTAAATATTCCATGGACATATGAAATAAATTTACATTCTCCTTTTTTCAAAGCTGCAGATTTCTCTCTTTCTCTCTCTACACACACAGACACACACACACACACACACACACACACACACGAGTTGTGTGTAGGTGAAACTTAACTTTTTGTTGTATCATGCTTTTCCTTTGATCTTGTATACTTTCGTCGACCAGATCTGTTTGATTATGTGCTTTTTGTACAAATAACAAATAGAAAAATAGGTAAAAGTTTTGAACAGGCATTTCACCCAAAGGGACCCACAGGGCCATCATACATGCAAATCCAGATCAGAGTGACTTACCATTCTATTCTGTTGTACAAACATTTACAAGTCCACAATGTCACGTGTGGGAGAGGACGTGGGCAGGAGGGAGCTCTCACATAGTGCTCTGTACTTCAAAAACCAGTTTAACATCATTTCAAAAGTTAAATAGTCACATACCCTGTATGCATATGCAATAGATTCTCTTGCTAGAGCCATAACAAGACACACGTACACAATGTTCATTGCAGCACTGGTTGATAAAATCAAAACCTCTACAATTCCCCGTATCACTAACAAGAGAATGGACTGATGAACTATGGCTCTGTGGACTATTCTATGGCAATGAAAACTATAAGGACAAAGTAAATTCCTCAAAGATTTCATACATGGGATTCATTTATAGAAAATAAAGGATGAGTGTGTGTGTGTGTGTGTGTGTGTGTGTGTGATTTAGAAAAATATAAATAGAAGGAGATTATGTAAAAAGGGAAGCAAGTGTGTGTAAATTCAGGACCCAGAGTGATATTTATGTCAGGTGGGGGAAAACAGGAGGTGGGAGAGATGAGGATATGGTTAGATGTAGGTGGTCGTTGCTTTCTTACCAGTAATTGTGGGTAGAGATTCTCAGGGGTTAGTAGTAATATAATTAAGATAATGAATGAAATATCCGACTAACTAAATAAAAGTAGGCTATGAATGGATCAATGATGAGAACTCAGAATTATAAATAATCCACTTTTGTAAGCCTGAGGTCAAATAAATTTTTGGTACTAGTATTATATCAATAATTTAATAATTGGGCTTTAAAACAATCAACATACAACTTTCTTCTTTGATCTATTTGTTAATTAACTTGTTTGATATTAATATCGTCCTTAATTTTATTTGTTTTCATTTGTCTGGTGTCTCTTAGCCCACCTCTGTGTTTTCAACATTCTTTTCTCAATTTTTTTATTGTTACTTAAATTTCTTTTTCCAGTGTTCCAAGATTCATTCCCCATTCCCCACACTCAGTGCTCTATGCAATAGGTGCCCTCAGTACCCACCACCAGGGTCTCCCATACCCCTACCCACCTCCCTCTAAGTCCCTCAGTTTGTTTCTGTGTCCAAAGTCTCTGTTGTTTCATTTCTCTCCCTGGATTACCCTACTTCCCATTTACTTTCCTTCTCCTACTGTCCTCAACATTATCCCTTATGCACCGCAAGTAAGTGAAACCATGTGATACTTGACTTTCTCTACTTGGCTTATTTCATTCAGCATAATCTCTTCCAATCTAGTCCATGTTGCTACAAAAGTTGGATATTCATCCTTTCTGATGGAGGCATAGTATTCCATTGTATATATGTACCACATCTTCTTTATCCATTCCTCTGTTGATGGGCAGCTTGGCTCTTTCCACAGTTTGACAATTGTGGCCATTGCTGCAATGAACATTGGGGTACATATGGCCCTTCTTTTCACTACATCTGTATCTTTGGGGTAAATGCCCAGTAGTGCAATTTCAGGGTCATACGGTAGCTCTATTTTTTATTGTTTAAGGAATCTCCACATTGTTTCCAAAGCAGCTGCACCAGCTTGCATTCCCACCAATAGTGTAAGAGAGTTCCCCTTTCTCCACAGCCTCTCCAACACTTGTTGTTTCCTAACTTGTTAATTTTGGCCATTCTGACTGGTGTAAGGTGATATCTCAGTGTGGTTTTGATTTGAATTTCCCTGATAGCTAGTA